>JAGDYQ010000182.1:1357131-1377291 GCA_021962125.1 Bulinus truncatus | reverse complement strand
TCGATCGTCCTGGTAGCCAAGCTTCCGGGGTCTCTTCGAGCACCACAGAACAAAACAGCTCAGCAGGAGGATGAACAGGCAGATGGTCAAGAAGGCGCCGGACAGAATAACGAAGATCGGGGAGACGGCCCGGGGAACCTCGGGCTTCGTAGTGACGTTCACGGACGTCCAGGCGTGCTTGGTGACGTCAGCCACGGTGCTCATCACGGCCAGGACTATCTGTTGAAGGGGGGAAAATCACGTGACAGTACTGGGTGTCATTCACGTAAACAGGAAAGTGTGATACCGATAAGACTGAAACAGGTTCCCGCTTTAAGCATCAATTAAAAATAAAGGGGTAGGGGGAAGGGGGACGTGTGGCCCACGGGTTTGATCTTCAGAGAGAGCTCAAGGAATTTTTTATCAGGTCATGGTGAAAGTTCAATCCATGTCTCCCGTGTTGCCTCCGTGGACATTTACCACACACACACACACACACAAGTAGCCCGGTAGTAGTTTAAAGGATTTAAGATAAACATCTCATCCTTACAGATAGACATGTATATCCTATGAATGTCCATATGAACTCGGTGAAAAAAAAAATGAGAGAAGAAAATAGGGACCGTGCATATATATTATAAAACTCTAAATTGATTTTTCTTTAAATTCACCTCCCCACCATAACGTTATGAAAGAAATTCAGAACCACCATCCCCCCCCCCAAACCACTTTAACTACCTTTCAACCCTATCCCTTCTTTAATAAAAGATTTCGAATAAAATTTAATCATATCAAATTTACAACAGACTTTGACTACCTCTCCCCCCCCCCCATACACACACACACATCCCTTTTACCAATATAAAAGACTATAACGAAAACCTGACCATTCCACCCTCCCACGAACATTTAAAAAAATAAAATTTGTGTAGCCGTGGGCCATTAATTTCATAATGGAGGACTGAGAGCTTTACAATTTTTTTTTTTAAATCGGTCACCAAGAGACATTAAATACACACCATGGTGATGCGTAGGTTGATTCAGATAGATCATGGTGAGATGTTGAAAACACATGGTGTGCAGAAGTGCGTTCATCAGGAGATGTGTGTCACCAAACGTTTTACCTCTAAGCTGTGCGCACGCACATAGCTTGCCGAGAGCAATAAATATCTCACTTAATGAGCCATTATACTCTTTTTATTGCTTTCACACACACACACACACACACACACACACACACATAAAACACACAAATAATTTACTACCAAAGTCGCGCGAAGGCAATATTTTTAGCCGCACGAAGCCTTTGAAAACATTAGAAAGTACACTATGTACATAGGTAACCAAGGGACATTACTTGTCAAAGTACCTCGTATTCCGTGCTCATTTCCAGAGGAGGGTTGGGGACACTGCCGTACTCCTCTCGGCTGCCCAGTGTGACGTTTCTACTCTGGCCATCGGTGAAATGGGCGACTGTGTGACCAGGGGGCAGTCCAAGTTTGGCAGAATCTGGGATACTTCGCCTATACACCTAAAACAACAACCGTACTAGATGTGTTTAGTTAATGTATGGGGGGGGGGAATACTTCGTCTATACACCTAAAACTACAACAGTACTAGATGTGTTTAGTTAGTTAAATTGGGGGGGGGGGGGTGGATGGGGTGTGGACAGTAATAATAACAGGCATAATTACAATTCATAATCATCAGTAAAAAAAGTCAACTCAGTGACGAAATGAATACCCCATCAGTCCACAACCAATATAAATACTACTTCATTTGATTCTGGTGAACGATTGTCGTGTGGTGTAGACCGGAGAGTCCTGAGTTCGAACCTCTGCGAGAATCTTGGGATTTTTTTAGGCCCTGGTGAAAGTCCGCAAGTCCACCCCCGACTTTAAGTAAAAACGGCTGGGCGTTGTCCTAACCGCACAATCCCTTTATATGCTGAGTTTACTAAAACAGATGAATTCTACACTTTATGTGGGAACTTTACATTTGATTCTGGTCAGCTAATAGTTTTATTACCACTACAAAACCATCGTTATAGTCTACCAACATTCCTGGAATGTTTACCTATCAGTCTACAATACTTCTTCATTTGACTTCTGGCCTGCTGACCATAATATTACTACTACGTGATAACCAGAAAATGGCCGCAGTGGTTAGGTCACTTTCAAAATGGCAATTAATGGTTAATAAGAGCAATACCCCGAATTATCATAAAAACTCTGACCCAGTTTCAGACTAATGTTGTAATTGCATTAACTGCATATATAATGATCAGTAAATATGTGGCCCGTTTTAGGAATGTAAGTCCACCTTAACGAATTTAAGTTTATGCAGAATATTTAACAGATAGTGATACTTCAAACTAGTTTTTGCAAGTGCATGGCATGTATTTTGGAACGGTGTTGACAGTAAGTAAAGTTCCCTTAGCCCTAATGGGCCATTGGGGCAGATGAAGTGTAGAATAGATCTGTTTCTATAACCTCGGCATATGAAGGGATTGCGTGGTTAGCACAACGCCCAGCCGCCTTTACTTCCCCAACTTAAAGTCAGGTACCCATTTAAAGTTGGGTGGACTTGTGGGACGACTTTGAAACAAATTTCACCTTAAAAAATTCCCATGGTTCTCACCAAGGATCGAACCCAGGACTCTCAGGTCGACAGTCGAGTATCTACACCACACGGCCATCCGTCTCACTTTTTTTGACAGTACCTTATTATTATTGTCCCTCAGCCACAGGAAGTCTTCAAACAGTTTCTGAAATATGTTGTCTCTGCGTTTACTATTTGTGTTCATCAGTTTGTCCATCCGCTTTTTGATGGTAAGGAAGTCTTTCTCTGACAAGTTTGTCATATTCTTAAGCAACGGCTGCGGAGAGAAGATCCAGAACATATTATAAGCTTCGCATACAATGTGATTGATAGACCGGAACTGAATTCAGAATAGCAAAATAAAATTTTATTCGATAAATTATGTTGGATTAAATTTCAAGAGTTAAAAAAAAATGTAACATATCTTCACTGGTTATTCAACTTATAGACAATTAGGAAATAGTCTAAAATACGAGATAAAATCATCGACTGCAGCATGTATCATCCAATCGTGCATGTTGCGTTTACTGCACATGCGTAAATCGTGGAACGCTTGCGTAGCTTGATTTAATGGCACCCATGGCTGACCCCATCCATTTCATAATTTCAGGAACAAACGGAACAATGAAACTACTTTAAAAGTTCTGCGCGCGTTTTATACTTGGGTCGAGTAGAACGTGTTTTACTTACTTGGCCTAGTAGAACAAAATCATAAGCTTCCTGGAAGCGGATCATTCTCAGAAGAATCGTGCCAAGTTTGGTATTGTTGAAATAAGGATGTCGAACGCCGTAGTGGTCGGTGACGAAGAAGCCATACCTTCGGACACATTGTAAATGGGACGCCGTGTAAGTAGAACACCATGATAATATTGCATGTAAATACTAAGACTGTCTTAAAGGGACACCGTGAAAGTGGAACACCATGTTAATGGAACACCATGTTACTGGAACACCATGTTACTGGAACACCATGATAATATTGCATGTAAATACTAAGACTGTCTTAACGGGACACCGTGTAAGTGGAACACCATGTTAATGGAACACCATGTTAATGGGACATCATGTTAATGGAACACTATGATAATATTACATGTAAGCTCTAAGACTTTAAAAAAACTAGTAAGAGAAGAAAAGTAAAAAAAATTAAGTTTTTTATCTGTGTATTATCCTGTAATGTGTAGATAATAAGTTTAGTTTACACAAAGCTATCGGCATTTTGAGTTGATTTTATAGTTTTTCAGTACCATACAACCATAATGCATCGGACTCAGTACATGGTACTTGATTGTATTATACAACAATAATGTATCGGAGTCAGTTCGTGATACTTCATTGTCTAAAGAAATTATCTTTTAAAAAATATAAACCTTATAATGTTCTAATTGAACCGTCTAACCAAGCTAGTTTGACATTTAAACTCTCCACCACAATGTTTCAAAGTCCTAATGTAGTTCTTCACTAATCTTAGACTTCGGTAATTAACTTTTTAAAAAAATATACCCTCATCGCTTTATTGAAACTTTTTAGGCCATACTTCAGAACTCAAACCGTCTATTAATGCTTGTGTATGCTCAAAATGGGAATAAGCGAATTAAACCTAAGGGAAAAAACTCACCCAGTTTTAACACGTATCGGTTGGCTCCCTTGTTTGTAGACCATATTCAAAGTCTGATATGGATCCACCTGTAAGACGTCTCGATTCTCTGTAAATCTACGTCTCTGATGTCCACTTACTGGACTCTTTAAATATATAAAGCGAGACAAGGATTGAAATACCAAACATAATCTAACATAATGTAAATATAATCCTCAAATACGTTATGCCTCAATATGGGAAGTAGTATGGCATACAAGAGAACGTTAAAGTTTATTGTGGAAAGGGGCACTATTGAAACCTGTGTTGTGTAAATAGAAATGGTTGTTTAAAAAATGTTCATGATTCCCTCACCGGTTTGCAATCTTAGTTAAGCAAAGTTCACTTAAGGTCAGTAACATTGGTCAGGACGGTTGTGTGGTTAGCACAACGCCCAGCCGTCTTTACCCCCCCCCCCCCCCAACTTAAAGTCAGGTACCCATTTAAAGCTGGGTGGACTTAGAGACTTTCACCAGGACCTCAAAAATCGCAAGGTTCTCACTGGGTTTCGAGCCCGGGACCCCTCTGATCGACAGTAGAGCACCGCACGATCACACGTCCACCTAAACAAAGGTAAACAGAAACTAATTTATCTAATGTAACTCTCGGCAGAACGTGAAACACGTCACATTTTGTGTAATAGCTTGACTGGTCAATCTATAATGCATTTTAATAATATGTTAATCACTTTCAATGAGAATTTGTGCTTACAGTGAACTAGTAATGACTATAAATCGCAATTTACACAAATGAAAAACGTGTATAATGAATCTAAAGTGTCCTTTATTTAGGCAAAAGTGTCCTTCATTTAGGCTAAAGAGTCCTTCATTTAGGCTAAAGTGTCCTTCATTTAGGCTAGGGCTCGGCAACCTTTTGAGATGGATGAGCCAAAAGATATAATTTACAATTTTCCCTTTTTTGAAGAGCCACTCAAATTGTTGTTTCAATTTTATGGTATCTGATTTAGAATAGGTACATAAAATAATATCATTACAATGATGTTGCGCATTGAACTGGAAGGCCGCAAATTTGCATCGCAAGAGTCGCAACTTGACATCGAAAGAGCCGCATGCGAGCTCGCGATCCGCAGGTTGCTGATCCCTGATTTAGGCCAAACAAAGAACAGAACACAACTAAAAAAAAAACAATAATCACTCTTGTAGATAAGATACCATAAAATCTATTTAGTAATCTACTCAATCATACACTTACAATGCTTCGCTTTCCTCTGCTTCTTACAGAATCGTTCACAATTTCTGGACTGGCTCTTTCTGGGTCAGTGATACGGCGGGCCCGTTAAGTCGTGGTCATTCAATATGGTCTCATGTGAGGGCGTCCTCTTCACGAGATTTTGAGGGATCAGACGTGGACGGAAGTTCTGGGGATTTTGCCAGTGACGTTGTCAGAAGAAGACTTTTTAGCGTTTTCAGGCATGCTTTTGCTGTTGACGTCTGCAGAGGGCGCCCACTGTTCCATTTTGCTGCACTGTCCAATGTGCCAGATTTGAAGACGTCAGCAGGGCAGCCGCTTTACACTGTTACATTTGTTGTCAATGTCTAATGTGCCAGATTTCAATACTTCAGCAGAGGGCGCCACTGTTACATTTGTTGCACTGTCTAATGTGCCAGATTTCAAGACGTCAGCGTAGAGGGCGTCGCTTTCGGGCCGATCTTCGTCATCGAGCGCCAAGGCAAAGGCTAAAATTTTAGCGCAGCGATCAAAGTAGTCATGCGAGATGATCGAGCGTCAAGTTAAAGGCTTACTAAGTCGAGTATTTACTCACATCTTCCTCAGGCGCAGAATCAAACACCAGCTGTGAGTAGATTTCACCGGGTGGCTTATCGGGCGAACTCAATCAGGTCAAAAGTGTTGACCAGATCGTCGACAAGCCAGTCTGGTAAGCTGGTCATGTTGACACTGAGGTCAGTGGTTGGAAGGTTCGAGTCCGGGTTAAAGCTGTCGATTTCTCCACCAGGCCTGCAGAATTGTCTGAATGACGTCATCGACTGAGGAATCATTCCAGCCCACATCATTACCCAGGTGCCCAACTGTTTCCAAAGCCTCTAATCTGTTACGATGACCATTCTCGGGTAATTCTTCCACACTGTCTCCAGCAATGACCGTTGACAAATTTTTGCTGCTGACAACGGACAAAAACTGAGGTCACGTCATTGGCAAATACGTTCCCTTCCGCAGTTTTCAAACTAAAATCTACCATATGACCAGCACTTGAGGTGTTGCCCAGATCAGAAGATACTGAATTTTTTACCTTAACACTGTCAACTTTGTTAAGCTTTTGTGCATCGCCCTTTATTACGTCTAACCTGGCCTTGTGTGGAGAAAACAGGTAGGTTGGCAGCTCGACTGTACGAATCATAAGGTTCGGTTGGCCAGCGTTCTCGGCACTCCTCTTTTCTCTGGACAAAACATTCGCCCAAGGGCTTTCTTTTGACTCGGGAAGTGGGACCTGGCTCTCATTATTCGGACCTCGATGCCAGATAGGGGATCCTTCCTTTTGTCAGGACGATCTCTGGAATGGTGATGGTAATTGTTCTTTCTGTTACATCAAGAACACTGAAATATTAACGTTTGAATAATTTATATACATGTATATAGATAAACATATGCTTGAACATATTTTCATTTACTAAGATAAATACTTGGATGGAGGAATGGATGGATAAAATGGATCGATGGGTGGATGAAATGGATGGATGGTTGAATGAAATGGATGGATAGATGGATGAAAAGGATGGATCGATGGAGGAAATAGATGTATGGGTGGATGGATGGATGAAATGGATGGGTGGATGGATGAAATGGATGGGTGGGTGGATAAAATAGATGGATGGCTGAATGGATAGATAGGTGGGTGTGGGGTTATTAATAAATAGTCGGGTAAGCAGTTGGCTGTATGGATACATTGATCGCTGAATCGATGTGAGATTGACGATAGAAAAGATTGATAGATGACTGATTCCTTATTTTGTTTGGATTAAAGTATATCGTTTAAAATTTTTCATTTAGACTTTTCTCAAAAAATATTTACCCCACTAACAGGGGAAATTTGATTAGGGTGGCGATTCGAAAATTGACGTTTCTAGAGTTCACATATCAAGGGTAGATGTCAAACAACATGGATATTACATGTGTGGCGACATTTACTTTTTTTAGATAGAGTTAGTTGGGAACTTGGCACAACAGATCTTAGAGAAACACAAATCTATCCTCACCTCATAATCAACAACTTAAAAAAACCAAAATTTGAAAACATTCGTCAATGGTAATAAACCCTCATTTTGTATAGCCAAGTATATAACATCGCTATACGACTATGGCCTATATAATTGACTCAACCGAGCAATGCTTTCATATATTAATATCATCATTAACTTCTCGTGAGCCCCGCCTACTTTATTGCAGCGGGAGGAGGCGGCACTTGGTGCGTGGTCCACATTATTCCAAAGGCGGATTCCGAGGCGCCGGCGTTCTGGCCGTGGGCGGTCAAGTTGACCCAGTAGGCGCTGCTCACGTTCAGCCCACAAAGACTGTACTCGGTGGTCAAACCGCTAAGGACGGCCTCCATTGGGGCAAGGAGTGGGTCATTTACGCTGGACACCTGGACCTAAAAAAAAAAGGACAAAAATAAATGTTTCATTAGTACAATTGAAAGTGAAAAATGTTTTGTTGTGTTATTTTTTCCATTATTGAACTTCTTGGTTTGAATGATGAATTGAATAATATATATAAAAGCGTTTTTGGGCTCTGCGTTAAATCGAGAGTAAAGAACGAATACAACAGTATTCCAGTTTAAAATACAATCATGAAAAAATCGGATCTGCCCGAAACCAAAAAAAAAAACATAGCCTACCGATCAAGCCTCAGGGGATATAACTCAATGCAAAGGTTTTTGCAGGGTGCAGCTAGTAATAAATAATATTTAAAACGTATCACAGTAAACGAATTATGCTGGTTCTATTTTCCTTTTCAATCCAAGTAATGTTGTTGTTGTTGTTGTTGTTGTCTTTCCACTTAACTGCCCATCGGTGTATGGCAAAGATTAAACATATTAGGTCTATTGTTTGTATGAGGCCCGTTGTATTCATGCGACACGGTCGCTTTATTTTAAATGGAGCTTGTTTGTATCTTTACAGAGCCCCTTCCAACATTTCCCCCCCCCCAGGGTTCATCGGGGCAATAACGACGGTGAAAGCAGTGGCGTCACTAGGGTTGGTGTCACCCGGTGCGGTAACTCATGGTGTCACCCCTCTCATGACACCCCGGTCTCCATATATTTTTTTTCCAGAGACCGTATATATGTGCGCATGCGCGACTTTATTATTTTTTTTCCGTTTCCGGGGTCAGGATTTTAGCGATAATTGATATCTATAGGTCAGTGCAAGTATACCAATAATTTCATTAAAATAACGCACTGGCTCCGGATACGTCTAAGACGTACTAAGTATTTTTTTTCGGGATACGTCTAGCAAACTTTGATGACGTCAGTAAACAGAATGAATGAGAACTCTTATTTACTGCAGACGTTGATGACGTCATTTACTGTTAATAATGGGAGATATATTTTTTTTTCGGGGACCATCAATAGATATTGCTCCACACCCTAACCCTATCCCTAACCCTGATCCTGAAAAAAAAAATCTGAAAAAAAAAATATTTCTCTCTGAGAGGAATCGAACCCGCATATAGTTAGCAATAAATGCGAGACCCCCCCCCCCCCCATCTCATGCTATCAAAAAGGTTTATAACGATATAACGTTATCTAAATATAGTTCTTCCGTTGTGACAGAGACACTCAGCGCCGGCAACTGTGTTTGTTTGTTTTTTTGTAGAATTATTCAGTAAATATTCTAAAAACATGTATATACAATACTAAATATATAGCCAATAAATAAAAATGGTATAGTTTAATTAATGACGGAATAAACTATCCAGATCTATTATTTTACAGTATTTTATTTAATCCATATTTCTCAAAAAAAAAATAAAGATAAAAAAATATATCCAGATTACCAAGCCCTGAGGACACTACTCACTGTGTACTTGACTATTTTTTCCATGTGGAACTTTGACCACAGAAATCCAAAACAAGAGTCGTTGAATGTAATCTGGGTCAAGGTCACATAGCCACCGCTTCCTGTCAATAATGATTGATGGACGTTGATTGTAATATTCAAATTGCTAAAAAAAAAATTGCAATATGTTATCCACCTTAACGCGATAAACAATATCAGTGGTGGGCTGGGGGGGGGGTCTCCAATATTGTTTGCCAGCATGCAACATGGGACCCCTTTACAGTGGCGAAGTGAGGGTGCAAGGGGGAATCATGCCCGGGCGCTACTCACACTGGGGCGCCAAATTTTACACATAATATTAAACGGTTATCGAATGGGGGGGGGCTAAAAAGGTATTGTGCCCCCGGCGCTAGTTAAGCTCGATACGCCACTGCCCCTCCATGATGCTATCCATTGATCTTGTAAACCCATGGGAACAAATATGACAACCGACAAAGTATACAGCTCAATTGGCCCACTTGTTGACTTGTAAGCCAGTCACCGCAATTTAAGGTGTGATGAGTAATGTGATTAAAAAAAATCGAGCCCATAAGACGTCATATATTCAGTGGCGTAGCGAGGGGGCAATGGGGGAGGGCGCCAAAATGGTATATTTTACATATAATATTATAATATCATCAACTGGTTTTCGAATAGGGGGGCGCTGAAAAGGTATTGTGCCCCGGGCGCGAGTTAAGCTCGCTATGCCAGTGCATTAATTACAGTGAAGTACCTTCGGATCGCCTTCCACGGAGCAGAGCCAGACCTTCCATCAGGTCCGGGTCATGTGACCAAAGGTCATCCACGCTGCTGTGTTGGTTTATTTTCTGCCAAAGTTTTCCATTAGTTTCATATACTAAACAATAAATTAATTTGCTTAGTTTAAAAATAAAAATAAATAAATAAAGGTAATTATTTTTATTCAAAGACTTGTATTGTTTTGTTTTAATACTGATTTATTAGCTTTTTTTATTGGTACATTGAAAACGCAATACCATCTTAACTTTAGCCAACCACAGACTTTTTTCCAGCTTGACGAGTAGACCTGCAACAGACTTTCATTGACTTAATTTTAGCAAATGCAGACTTTCTCCAGCTTGACGCTTAGGCCTGCAACAGACTTTCACTGACCTAACGCTTCGATTCACCACAGGCAGGGCTGTAATTGTGGATGGCAAACTACGTCACAGCCTAGGTACCCCACTGCGAAGGATCCCTTCCATTACTTGTTCCTATCAAAGATACTTTTGTCAGTAGTCCCATAAGTAAAGAAAAGTCTTCATTAGGCCCAGAAAAACCTAAAAAAAAATGGTTATGAACAAAGACTTTCCACTGCTTTATACTCCACTTCACTACCGACTTTTCCACTGCTTTTTATGTTAGTTCACTACCGACTTTCCACTGCTTTTATACTCCAGTTCACTACCAACTTTCCACTGCTTTATATGTTAGTTCACTACCGACTTTCCACTGCTTTACATGTTAACTTACTACCGACTTTCCACTGCTTTATACTCCAGTTCACTACCGACTTTCCACTGCTTTATATGTTAGTTCACTACCGACTTTCCTCGACTAAACATATTAGTTCACTAAAGACTGTAAATGAATGTACACATTAGCTCACTACAGACTTTCCACAAATGCAAACTTTAGCTCAATACAACCTATCCAGAGGTTTACAGTTTCACATTCATGGGACACTTAGTACACGTTTACTACACCACAAACCTCTATTGACCTCATAAATCAAAACGACGGTCAACATCAGGGAAGTGATGGCGAAACCAATGAAGACGTGAATGAAAAACCTCGTGTCCAGAGTGACGTAAGTCATCTTCGTGTGGGTGGTTCTGTGTGTGATTGTGTGCGCTCGATGATCATTGGGTTGAGTTCAAATCTTAGGATCAGCTTCAACTATAAGGCTAATAAACAAAATGGATACTTTTAATTTATGCAAATATAATTAAATTTTGTATAATGTGTATATTTTACGGGACGGATGGTTGTGCGGTAAAACGCTCGACTTCCGAACTGATGGTTTGATAGTCGGTGACGGGAATTTTTTAGGTTATAGTTAAAGATTTAAGATGTTACCAGACATAAAATAAATTGAAACCTGACAAACAATAAAATTCTATTTTTTTAAGACTTACAAGATAATGAATTCTGTACACTATCTGTTAGCAAACATTGGCTGATGTCTTATTATTTGTGTCCACTTCCGGAATTTCTCGACGTAGTCTAGTTCATTTACGTCATAAAAAGTTGTTTTTCATGTTTCCATTTCGGTACGACGTGCAAATATGAAAATACGATTAAAACCCCTGAGAGATCAGTGATTTAAAGAAAAACTGAAAATCAAGAAGTATCACGCAACGAAACTATTTTAGTATTTGTACCCGCTCCGATGGTGAGCATTTACACATTATAGTTTTATAGTTGGCAATAACAGATCTTCAAAAATAACCAGCTATAAACCTATATTCCCTCCACCTCCCTATTCTGTATTCTCAAAACAACAACAACTCTAATACACATTTTATAAAATAGAAAGTTAGTCAATAAATGTAAATGGAGACACAGATCTTCAACCTTACACAGCATTAAATTTAGACATCAAGTCCTTTACACAATACTAAACTTATACATCATGTCCTTTACACAAAACGTAACTTAGACATCAAGTGCTTTACACAAAACGTAACTTAGACATCAGGTGCTTTACACAAAACTAAACTTCGACATCAAGTGCTTTACACAAAACGTAACTTAGACATCATGTCCTTTACACAAAAGTAAACTTAGACATCAAGCCCTTTACACAAAAGTAAAACTTAGACATCAATTCCTTTACACAAAAAAAACTTAGACATCAAGTCCTTTACACAAAAGTAAACTTAGACATCAAGTCCTTTACACACTATTAAACTTACACAAAACTCCCTTCACTTATTCCTTTGTACACACCTTTCCTTTCCCTCCCCTTACTATTTATAAACATTTCATTTGCAATATTCTATTACACATTATCTATTTTAATTTCTCTCCCCGTTTTTCTACATAATCTTTAATTCCCCCCCCCCACTCCCACTATTGTGTTCCCCCTTCTTTTCCATCCCTATCCTCCCCCACCCAACCATGACGGTCCTGTTTGCAGTAATTGAAATTGTAATGTAATGTTCATTTTATTATTCCATCTCTTCCTTATTTTACACCACACACATACACATGTGAATATTCAACCCACACATAAAGCATATTGATTCAATGACAGAAAAAACATCTATGAAATATTTTGGGCTTTTTTTTAAAAAGTAATAACTCTAAAAAGGGGAATTTGTAACTCAATTCCTAAACACATCACCCATGTTACTTGAACAAGCCAAACCAAGCCAAGTATATTAATCTGTGTAGAGCATTCAACTGTTGACCGATGTGTACTGGGCTCAAACCTTAATGAGAGCCTCGGAATTTTGTCTCAAGTCTCGATGAAAGTTCCGAAGCATCTGACACATATATGTTAGGGAAGTAAAGGCGGCTGGACATTGTACTGAACACACAATCCTTCAATATGCAGCACATTCAAATACAGACAAATTCTACAGTTCATCTTTACCGATGAACCTAAAAAGGGCTTAAAAGAAATTTCACATTTTACAGAAGTTTGGCAAGATGCTATGCGTGTATTTTTTTTTTTATTTTTAGCTAAACTGATTAGTTAAACTGAAAATGATAAAACCTTAGCTGAAGAGAGTGAAGCGCTCTTTGGTCGTTTAAACTAGTTCTCTCCCTTTCCACCAGAGCACTTCTTACGTTTGTTGATTTTTTTTTCTCTTATTGGAAAGGGCAGCCGGGGGAGGGGGAGGGGGTGGAGTGGCGCTTACGAAAGACTTTCTATGAAATTTGGGGTGCATTGTGCTTAAGTAACTTTCGGCCCTGATAGGCCCATTGACAAAGGGACCCCTATGTGTTAACATAGTTTGCCTATCCTATGGTTGCTTCTAAGAGGTCATTGCACCTTAAAACAAAGAGAACAACTTTTTGATTAAATTTTATTTTCAATGAGTATTAATATACACATAGACAAACACACACACACACACACACACACAATAATAATAATAATAATGTTAAATGTATCGATCAAAATTCGCGAAATAAAAAAAAAGGTAATCATCGAAACTAAGGAGCTGGGAGATCTTGTCCTTTTGTAAAAAATTTTATTTATTTTTCAAAATTTTGAAACATTTTTGTTCGCTCTTTTATTTTTTTTAATTTCATACCAATGCACATGATTTGTTTCGTCATTTTTTTTTCAAAATGTGTGTATTTTTAATTTTACCGTTAACATTTTTTTTTTCTTTCCAAGTTTATGTCAATGCTCTACAGTGCGTTTAGTGCTGTACAAAAAAAATGCTACATGAAATATTTTCTTCATCAAGTCTTGACATCTGAACAAGTCAATTCTGGAAAAATTTAGAACTGAAGCTGGATGCCCATCGTCGGGTAAGACGCCGTGCCTCCCATTTCCAAACACTGCACAGACAGGGTTACCATGGAGCAGATCCCGATAAAAAATGTGTAATAGCCCCAACCTAACCTGTGGAAAAAAGGCATTTAAAAAAAAAGAAAGGTTACGTGTGTGTATTCATTGAAGAATATAGAAGAATTCGCACTATTTACAAAGCATCTGGTATATAGCTTTAATGTGGTTAGTGTATTTCATTATCATAATAACATATTTGAAGAATTACATGACAAATGTATTGTTTATCGCTATTAGACAGATAGATTAGATTAGATTAGATTAGATTAGATTAGATTAGATTAGATTAGATTAGATTAGATTAGATTAGATTAGATTGACGGACGGACGGACAGACAGGCAGGCAGTAGACAGATAGGCAGACTAGTTTAAAATACAGTTTACTCCCTTACACAACATGAATGAGTTCTTCTTTGCCCAATGGTTTAACGTGAGTAGGATAGATGACTAACAGGATGAAGCCAGAGAACGCTGAAAATATGTCATATATATATATATATATATATATATATATATATATATATATATTATTTCCTATTTAATATGTGTGCTATTGGTGTAACAGATATATGAAATAGATGAATGAGTAACAGTGTAAAGACCGGCTTGAGAAAATCCGGAATAGAATAGTGCAAGATATATATAATAAAAGTAATGGTATTCAACTAATCGTTGTGATTACAATATGGTGTTACTATAGGAGGCTGGCGATTAAAAAAAAAAGGTTTAATAGACTAACAGAGCCGTTCTTAAGTATGTGAGGCCCCTTTTTGCAGTGAGGGGGGCCCTCCTAGGCAGTCACCTAGCTTGCCTGTCCATTAGAGCGAGTCTTCAGGGAAGACCAGCCCACATGTGTACCTGTGAAACTGTAGCAAACTCCGTAGTACACTGACGCGGTAAACAGCTCAAAGACGAGCCCAGCCAGCTGTCCAATCACACTGAAGAAGGTCAAAGTTATGAAAGTGAATGATGTGTACCAGACGACAGATCGCCACTCTGAAGTAGTTTGTGCGGGGGATACCCAAAGATAAATAAATTGTATAAAAATGTGGGCCTAAAACGTCCAAAGGTCTCAAAAATAAGGCAAATATATATATATATTTTTTTTAACATTGAACAAATGATATGTAATTGTTTAACAGCGGTTCTCAACCTTTTTCCGCGACTGTACCCCGCTGTATGTCCGCGTGTACCCCCCCTCCTCCCCCTCACGTTTGCGAATAAATAAATGTACGTTATTTTCATAATGAAAAGTGATTGTCTTTTTTTTTAATGCGATACTTGTGCGCGTGTTTTGATGACGAGTACAAGCAGCACACTGGCGACCCTCTTCAAACTCACGTTTGTATTAAATGAAAATGATGAGTCTTCTAGGGGTACCAACGGTTGAGAACCGCGATTGTATAGGACTTCTTTTTTTTTTTTTTTAAAGTTGCATTTTAGCTTTGTCTTACTAGTTGGATTCTGGATAAAGACGCAAACTGTTGTGCACCGGCGGAAAATGCCCTCTGTCTCTGTGACGTTGCCCCTCTGTTGAAATGACCATCGTGGCAGTTAGAAATATATAAAACTAGCTGTGCCCTGCAAAAACCTTTGCATAGAGTTATATCCCCTTAGGCTTGATCGGTAGGCTAGGTTGTTTTTGGTTTCGGGCAGATCCGATTTTTTCATGATTGTATTTTAAACTGGAAAACTGTTGTATTCATTCTTTACTTTCGATTTAACGCAGAACCCAAATCGCTTTTATTTTATTAGATTTTATTTAAAAAAAAAACATTCGCACAAACCACACACAAGCCAAGGGGCAGCCCCGTGGATTCCGTTAACGATTGAAACGAGATTTCTTTAACAGTAACCAAATTATCTCAACCCATCTTGGCCTCCGCCCCCCCCCTCCCCTATCTCTGTCTGGGTCCCGCCCTTTCGCTCTTAGCCCAAACATGGGCAGCCCTGCACATAATGATGATGCATTGGCAGTACGCACCAGTACTCTGTGCGAATTTCATATACGGGGTTGGGGGGGGGGGGGGGAGGACTACGAGTCGCAAGTGTAGGTTGAGGGTGTATGATGTCAATGAGAGTTCGATGCCGGATTATTAGCATGGTGAAAATATACTTTTTTAACACCCATACCATGATTAGTCTATCAGAATGAATGGGGTTACGTGATTCAATAGCTTAAAAAAAACTGGCTAGTAGGTAGACGCACCAACCTATACCATGGCTAGTTTATAAAAAAAATATGGGTTTTTTTTTTTAATGGTTACCGTATTTCCCCATGTATAAGCACCCCCTTTGTATAAGCCACACACCCCCCACACACCATTTTTTGGACTGTGAATTTTTGAAAAAATATTTTATTAGAGAGACAAGTTATAAAGTAAGAAAATTTACAAAGAAATAAAATTCAAGATTCATAATAATCACTCATACACTCCACCATACCCCCCCTACTTTTTAGGCTTGAAATTTTTTGGAAAAAAGGGGTGGCTTATGGGGAAGTACGGTAATTAGGAGACTCACAAACCCACAATCATGGTTAGCTTATCAAAATGTGTGGGGTTAAGTGATTCAATAATTTAATAAAAAAAAAACTGCCTGATTAGGAGACGCGATACACTCAACGAAGATACATTGCTCTTGAAACTGCAGTTGTGCACCATTTGTATATACCAGGACTCGGCAACCTGCGGCTCGAGAGCCGCATGCGACTCTTTCGGTGTTCAGTTTCGGCCTAATCAAATACCATAATAATGAAATAACTATTTTAGTGGCACTTTAAAAACTGTAAATCATAACTTTTGGCTCTTCCGGTCTCATAAGGTATATACCATACCTCTACTACATAGTAGCCAACCCACAAAAAAGCCGTCACTGAAGCCAATCTTTTAAGTACAATCGCCTATTGCAGCCCTCCTTCTCTATCCCTCCACCTCTCTCTCTCCATTTCAAACAATGATTATGCTTGCACGCCTACGTGCAGGGGTGCGCTGTAGTGTGGTGCAAGTAGGTGCAAAAAAAAAAGCTGACATGGGCGGCGGCCTATATGGCGCGAAACAATCTTTACTTATATACAGAATTTAGTTTTTAGCCTAAGAAAATAATAGTAACAGCTTATTTAATTTAACAATAATGAAACACTGCTTAAAATGGCTTTCATCGTATGAAGTAAATGTTGTGATATAGACTTGCACACAAACAAAAATGGTATTTAATAAGGAATGAAGGTGGGGAAATAAGGACGAGGGGCAGCAAGGCTTTGGGAGAATCGGCCTTTATATATATATATATATATATATATATATATATATATATATATATATATATATTATATATATATAATAATACTCATTTCCAGTGTGCGTTAAATCGAAAGTAAAGAATTAATACAACAGTATTCCAGTTTAAAATGCAATCATGAAAAAAAAAATCGGATCTGCCCGAAACCAAAAAATAACCTAGCCTACCGATCAAGCATAAGGGGATATAACTCTATGCAAAGGTTTTTCAGGGTATAGTTAGTATATATATATATATATATATATATATATATATATATATATATATATATATATAAAGGAATTTTCTTTGCTGCTAGGATACTTACTACTGCCGTCTTGGTCCAGACATCTGACGTCAGCCCCACAAAGGTCAAAGACAATGTAGCCAGTGTGGACACTATTGCAGTGTATCGCCGGACCAGTTTGCGGTCCATTCTTTCCCATACATCTAATGGTAAGTGTGTGGTCAGTAGATTGGTCCTCTCGATCTGGTTTTTTTTTTGTATGCATATATGATTTAGTCATCGAAAGAACTATAGGGCGCTTGACTGTCGCCCCCCCCCCACGAGAGTCGCTGGCTCGATCTCTTGGTGAGAACCAATGGAATTTTCCAGGTGAAATTCTTTTGTAAAGTCCCCCCAAGTCCATCCAGCTTTCAAATGGGTACCTAACATTAGTTTAGGGAAGTTAAAGGCGGCTGAGGCGTTGTGCTAAACACACACAATCCTTTCATATGCTGGGGTGAAAGAAACAGATAAATTCCACGCTTCATATGCTCCCTAAGAAACATAGGCTAAGGCAGGGGTCGGCAACCTACGGCTCGCGAGCCGCATGCGGCTCTTTCGATGTCAAACTGCGGCCTTCCAGCTCCATGTGCAAATAATAATAATAATATTATTTTATACACCTAATCCTAATCAAATACCATAATATTGAAACAACAATTTTAGTGGCTCTTTAAAAACTGAGAAAATTGTAAGTTGTAACTTTTGGCTCTTCCGTCTCAATTGGTTGCCGACCTCTGGGCTAAGGGAACTTTATAGAAAGAACTGGATTGCCAACATTAAGGATTGGACACGCCTAAATGTCGCGGCCCTACTGGCGGGAAGACACATACATCGTGGGGCCCCTGAAGCCCTTCCCCCCACCCCACCCCAAGGTAAAAAAAAACATCTTAAAGGACCAATGATGATGATAACGCACATACAAGAAAGCTTGCTTTTACATAGAACCGTGCATCGGCTGATAATTATAACAGAAACAATGCATATAAACTAAGCGTAACGTGAAGGAAAGTTAGGTCGATGTTTCTAGCAATAAAATGCACCTGGGTCTAGTTTCCGGGGCTTACTGTGGTCGGCTTTTCCTGGACTAATGTCGTCAGATCCCTGTTTATGTGTAGGTATATCCATGGACGGCCTATGAGTGTGAGCAAATACGTTTGGTCTGCTTTCATCGTTTGTTTGTTTGTTTTTTTTTTTGTTTTTTTTTGTTTTGTAAATATTTTAAATTTTACATTTTATTTTACCACTTTAAGAGATGGCTCTCTGAAAAGTGTATTGAACGCCTAAAAATGCGCATCTTACTTTATTTTAATTTTTAAATTCGTAAATGTGCTGCTAAATATAGAACTGGAATCCCCTCTTGACAAAAAAAAATTACTAAGAATGACAGGAAAAATTATTAAGACTATATTTACAAAATAGTTATTCTTTTCGGAAAATTGCAGCTTTTTTTGTTTGTTTGTTTGTATTTGTTCTATTGTTGTTTTTTTTTTGTCAAAAATAAACGTTTATTTTTAAAAGCAGCCGTAAATAAACTGTCTTACCTACAGTGATGCAAATATAGATAGATAGATAGATAGATAGATAGATAGATAGATAGATAGATAGATAGATAGATAGATAGATAGATAGATAGATAGATAGATAGATAGATAGATAGATAGATAGATAGATAGATAGATAGATAGATAGATAGATAGATAGATAGATAGATAGATAGATAGATAGATAGATAGATAGATAGATAGATAGATAGATAGATAGATAGATAGATAGATAGATAGATAGATAGATAGATAGATAGATAGATAGATAGATAGATAGATAGATAGATAGATAGATAGATAGATAGATAGATAGATAGATAGATAGATAGATAGATAGATAGATAGATAGATAGATAGATAGATAGATAGATAGATAGATAGATAGATAGATAGATAGATAGATAGATAGATAGATAGACAGACAGATAGATAGATAGACAGACAGACAGATAGATAGATAGATAGATAGATAGATAGATAGATAGATAGATAGATAGATAGATAGATAGATAGATAGATAGATAGATAGATAGATAGATAGATAGATAGATAGATAGATAGATAGATAGATAGATAGATAGATAGATAGATAGATAGATAGATAGATAGATAGATAGATAGATAGATAGATAGATAGATAGATAGATAGATAGATAGATAGATAGATAGATAGATAGATAGATAGATAGATAGATAGATAGATAGATAGAGAGGGGGAGGGAGAGAGAGAAAGAGATAAAGACAGAGAGGGGGGTGGGTTGCTTTTCTGGTCAGTGAGTTGGGGTGTATAGTAACTAAACAGGTTAATGAGGTATAGGTACTTAAGAGTTGTTTTATTTTTGCCAAAGTATCAAACAGTGAAGTCATTGTTAAAGGATTTGTGGTTTTAAGTCACGTGATGCTCGTCAATAATCGTGTGCTACGTGCACTGAGCTGTAATATAACTGGGTGCACATTGCGCTGAAATGCCGGAATATACCGGACTGCTAAGAAACATCAATTCGAATAGAAAATCGCAGTGCCAAATCTAGGAATTTGGGGGCCCGTGGGGCTTTGCCTCATTGGGGACCCCTGCATTTTGACGTTCGACACCATGAAATGAGATAATTTACTTAATATTTTATGTAAAAAAAAATTAGGTGCCCCCCTCAAGTTGGGGCATCGAGGAACTTTCGAATTTGAAGCCCCCTCCCGCCAGTAGGGTGATAACA
>JAGDYQ010000182.1:1162903-1356631 GCA_021962125.1 Bulinus truncatus | reverse complement strand
AACTCAGTGATAGTGATGATTTCATGGGGTAAGGACCACAGTGATAACTCAGTACCCTATTCAAATGAGTTCAGTGATGGTTGAAATAAAACGCAACCCACAAACTTGTCGAGAATCGATTACACCCTCAATGCCTGAAGACTTTTCGATCTATGGCCTGTGTTGAGTGGACAGGGCCTACTATGTTGTTGGATTATAGTGACGATGTGCACACATTACATAAGAGTCGAACGGAGCATCTGTATTTTCTTTCTTTAGTAAAAAATGTTTCATAACATCCAATCTTTACACTATCAAAAGTTCATGACATGGCATATCCCAATCAATTCATACTCAATCCAAACAATCTGTCTCGGGAATATATCAATGCGATGCCGCCAATCTATTGCTACTGTTTGTCTGTCGCTTCTAATATCATGGTGGATGCAGTGATGTATTGGTAATATTGGAAGTAAGGGAACGCATAGTGGGAGCAAAAAAAAATGTAGGAGTTGTCGGGACATGAAAAAGTACTGGAGGAACGCGTTCCGGTTCTGAAAAAAAAAAAAGGTAACGGAACGTCGTTCCACCGCTTTCCCCTTTCCAATAATACACCACTGGGTGGATGGCGTATGGTCGTGCGGTAAAGCGCTCGACCTGTCGACCTGATGATCCCAGGTTCGATCTCCGGTGAGAACTAGTAGATATATCATGTCATGTTGAAAGCCCCCCCCCCCCCGCTATATCTCCCGTGGTGGCTTTTTGGCCATCTCACTTTCGGCTAAGGTGGGGATGAAAGAAGGGCAACACAAATACAGTCCCATTAGTGGTTGATAGAATCTACGAGATAAACACCTCATCCTTACAGGCACTTTACACTTATTAATGTTATTTTGTTAAGAATGTTTCTGTTTTTAATACAAAAAAAAAAATACGAGGGATTTAGGTGAGTTAGGGTCACTACATTGTAAACTATAAGTAACATATTTAAAAAAATTAACAGATTATTTGCGTGTCTACATTTTAATATCTAAATAACATATTCCAATGAATTATAAACTATATAAATAACATGTTTCAAAACACTATAATCTCTAAATAACATGTTTCAAAACACTATAATCTCTAAATAATATATCTCTAAATAATATATTCCAATACACTATACAATCTATAAGTAATATCTCAATACACTATAATCTCTAAATAACATGTTTCAAAACACTATATAATCTCTAAATAACATGTTTCAAAACACTATATAATCTCTATAATAACATATTTCAATATATCTGCAGACTTGAGGTACCACCGGACTTCATCTCAAGACCAGTCTCACCGTTGATTGTGTCGCCGAAGAGGCCAGAGCCAGTGTCGCCTTACTTCAGCGCCTACCCGATGTACCCATCTCCCCCGCCCTACCCGGCGTACCCACCGGGTCAGCCCCCTGGCTACTGGACAATGCCCCTGCCCTCTCCCCCAGTGCCGACAGAGGGGAGCGAGGGTGAGAAAGCGGAGAGAACCGACCGGACGAAGAAGAGGAAGAAAAAGAAGAGGACAAAGAAAGAGTCTGAAGATCGGGTTGATGAAGAGGCAACTCTGCCAAACTATATCAGGAAGGTTCACAAACCGGAAGCTCACTGGAATCGAATCTACGATCCGACTGGCAAGAGGTGGGTGGACTAACTGGTCACTATATATTAGGTCATTTATGTTGACAAAACACACATGGGACAAAACTGGACACAATTTTTCTGTATCATGTGACCTTTAAATTAAGCCAATTCTCAAAACATGTTACATTTCTTTGTGGTTTTTTTCTTTGCTGTAATGAATCAATTCATTGATATACATGTGCATATAAATAAAACCACTTTTAGAATTTTGTCGAGATTAGCACAACCTATTACACTAATGCTATGTTTATGTCAGCTTGAATATTAATACCTGAATAGGATTGCACTATACACTTTTCCTTTGAGTAATGATACACTAAAACATGAGAAATAATTCAATGTTAAAATATAATAAACGATGTGTTTTCCAAAATGATAATTTTCATGTGTTGTAATATAATATAACCAGTTCAAAATTTCACCAGGGTTTTGCTTGCTTTTAGTAATTTTACTTTTCATGTTATGTTTTTAAAGTTTATTTATTTATTTTTACTAAAGTTTTGTTTTACGAATTATCCAAATTTCCTTGTTAAAACGTTCATAATATATGAGTATGAACAGTAGCATATATTTTTTCTTTTTACTTTTTATTAAAAAAAATTGCCTAATTAATGAGAATATTACATAATGCCTGATAGCTAATAATGAAAGATTAAAAGTTTAATTTACAATTAAAATCGCAATGAATAATTCTTTTATTTTCTTAATAGTTAAGCCCCCCCCCCCCTCGTAAAGAACAATAACTGCATACCGTTCCTACGGATAGGGTTTACCTTCATTTCATTATTTACCCGATGTTCTCATCCCGGTACGTCGCGGATTCCACCCCCCTGCCCCCGGGGTCACAAGACTCTTTGCACTACTATTTGAGAAACACTGATCCATGGGACAGATATCTGTTAAGTTTGGTCTTCTCAAATGAAACTGTACGCATGTTCAAACATCACACAGTACTTCAAGTGACTAATGTAGTACTATGACAGATAAAGTGCTAGTCATTGAGTCGATGTAAACAATGGGTCTACACTGGCCCTATACACTCGTTCACGGTGACATCAGCTTGATAACTGATTTGATTAACATATTAAATATCATTGACTGTGTTATCAAACTGACGGGTTTAAAAATTTTTAAATTCTAGTCATTTTTATTGCATGACGTTTCACCATAAATTTTTAATTCCCAACGGATTTGTAATAAATTGTGTCTATAATGGAAATCACCTATTTCTGGTATAGCTATAAATATGATCATGCATCTGATTTTAACATGACTGGCATGTTCATCTTACCATCCATTTAAAAACAAAACAACCAGCAGCGGGTCCTTCGGGTTCACCATAATATTAAATTGAATAGAGAGGGGAAGACATCAACGAAACAGTTTTAAAAAAATCTATTTACACTGAGTTCAAATCCTACTCAGATGCAATGTTGTCGTGTGATAATCAGAGATGTAATATCGTCCAGTTATCACTCAGGAGGACAGGTTGTCGTATCTCCTCACCAGGTACCTGGTAGACAAGAGGGCTAACGTCAAGAACGGCGGCCGCGTTGGGCCCGACGACCGGAACAACATCAGCGACGATGATGAGGCGGAGACTGCGAAAGGGATTACTTTCAGAGACGAATTCGCCCTGCTGGCCGACGGCCTGAACGCGTCCTATAACGCGCTTACAGATTTTAGCAGGTGCGTAACAGGTTCAATTACTGACAAGGTTTTATTTCGTTACATTTGTTGCTTCACTTTGCCATTTAATGTCTTTAACCAAAGAACAAGCTACACCCCGTGTCTTAGGCGCTTCTAATGACACTCGATCTAGGCCCCACTAATGAAATTTGCCATTGGCCCAAAAAAATGAATCTCACACTAAGCCCCGCAAATGACACTTGCCATAGGCCCCCACAAATGACACTCGCCATAGGCCCCCACAAATGACACTCGCCACCATAGGCCCCCGCAAATGACACTCGCCATAGGCCCCCACAAATGACGCTTGCCATAGGCCCCCACAAATGACACTCGCCATAGGCCCCCACAAATGACAGTCGCCACCATAGGCCCCTGCAAATGACACTTGCCACAGGCCCCACAAATGACACTCGCCACCATAGGCCCCCGCAAATGACGCTCGCCATAGGCCCCCACAATGACATTGGCCCCGCACATTTCTAAGGCCGTCCATGTTAGCCAAAGGCATTGCTGTACACATACTAGCGTCGGGAAAAAGTACCCATCTCTATTGGGGCTCGAAAATAATAGCTCGAACAAACTGACAGCTAAAAGTACCTAACTTTAATTATATTTATAATTATTCAATAAAACAGTTGTGGCTCTGTTTATTTTTATCAATCAGGTTTCCGCACATCCAGCTGTGTGAGACCACCAGGGTCTTCCTGTCCCCCGACGCCAGCAGCGACAACACCTTCATACACGCCAACTACATCGACGGCTGCATCAGGGGCGGCGTCTCTTACATCGCCGCCATGAGCCCGTTCAACGACGATACGGTGCTAGACTTTTGGAGGTAATACTGGGGGGGGGGGATCGTAACAGAGCTTAATTCTAATCCAAAAACGTGTACACCATAAATATAACATTTATCTTCACCGTGAAGGAATAATCATTTTTATAAGAACTCGATATACAGTTGCCGTGTTCCGTTCTTCCTTGTCGGATAGCGCCCTTTTTATGACCACAGAGCCATCCGACTATAAGTAGAACTATGGACTACAGAGCCATACGACTATAAATAGACCACAGAACAACACGACTATAAGTAGAGATATGGACCACAGAGCCATCCGACTATAAGTAGACCACAGAACAACCCGACCATAAGTAGAACTATGGAACTCCAAGCCATCCGACTATAAATAGAGCTATTGAACTCCAAGCCATCCGACTATAAGTAGATATATGGTCCACAGAGCCATCCGTCTACAAGTGGATCAAAAGACCACAGAGCCATCCGACTATAAGTAGGACTATGGGCCATCGCACTAAATAAAAAATTAGTGAAATATAAACAGATCTAATAATACACGTTTTTAAAGGTGATTTATCTTCAGTTAAAAAAAGAAGCGTATAGGTGTGTGTGCACATTTAACATAATTAGGCGTCATATGCACGTATAGGTGTGCGAGCACACTAAACATAATTAGGCGTCATATGCACGTATAGGTGTGCGAGCACACTAAACATAATTAGGCGTCATGTGCACGTATAGGTGTGCGAGCACACACTAAACATAATTAGGCGTCATATGCACGTATAGGTGTGCGCGCACACTAAACATAATTAGGCGTCATGTGCACGTCATGTTTAGTGGTCCCCTGACCAAGGCTTATAGGTATTAATTTTCCAGAATGATCTACCAACGTAAGATCGAGACTATTGTCATGATGACCAACGTGTTGGAGGGAGGGATAGTGAAATGTGCTGAGTACTGGCCGCCGTGCAGCGAGACGGTCAGCACTTTGGGTCACTTCCTGATCCAGACGGTCAGTACGAGATCGTACGCAGACTACGTCATCAGGTGGGTTAGGTTATTTTCATTGCTGTTGCTGCAACCCAGTTATTTTTCTTCTTCTTTTATATGTCACTTCGTTGGAACTAACCCTTTGATACAGCATAATTGACTAGTGGGAGGCTGTATTGTCTATCTATCTATCTATCTATCTATCTATCTATCTATCTATCTATCTATCTATCTATCTATCTATCTATCTATCTATCTATCTATCTATCTATCTATCTATCTATCTATCTATCTATCTATCTATCTATCTATCTATCTATCTATCTATCTATCTATCTGTCTGTCTGTCTGTCTGTCTGTCTGTCTGTCTGTCTGTCTGTCTGTCTGTCTGTCTGTCTGTCTGTCTATCTATCTATCTATCTATCTATCTATCTATCTATCTATCTATCTATCTATCTATCTATCTATCTATCTATCTATCTATCTGTCTATCTGTCTGTCTGTCTGTCTGTCTAGATCTCTCTCACTGTGTGTGTGAGAGTGTCTGTCTGTCTAGTCTGTCTAGTCTAGTCTGTTTAGTCTGTCTAGTCTAGTCTGTATGTCTGTCTAGTCTGTTTATATATCTATTTGTCTATTTTGGTGCCTATACATATGTCGTGCAATCTATCTGTTTGTCCCTTTTTACCTTTCCATCCATTCATCCATCCATCCATCCATCCATCCATCCATCCATCTATTCAATGCAGTTTTCTTAAAGAGATGTCTTACGTTCTCCTTACGTCTCAGAAAGATCAAAGTCAAGAGTCAGTCGAGTGTAGACTGTCTGGAAGTGACCCAGTTTCAGTACACCGCCTGGCCCCCACAGGGTACCCCTGCTAGCCCAGTGACACTGCTGGACATGAGATACTGGGTGAGTACACAATAACTTGACTAGTCTTACTCCTTAACTCAATACACACAATAGCTGCTCTGCAATATCTCGGCGGTCTTATAGCCTTTGCCTAAAATCATAATACAAATATCTCTATTGCGCCGAAGAATCGAACGCATTCCCTCTTACAGACTCATCACCACCTACCCCTTTCCTTTCTTCCTTTCTTCCCCCACAAAAAAAAAAACAAGAAATACAAATTAAACTAAATGAATAAAAAAAGGCAACTCATCATGTAGAAAGATATAAAAATGTACTAATTATCTCCGCTGGATAGCGAAGTCGATAGTGAACTATCAGGATTCAGGGTTCATTCCGTGATAAAGTCAAAAATATTGGCCGCTGACTTGGAGATGAGATGTGCGCCACCATAGAAATGACGCATGAAATCACAACAATCTCTCTGTTGATGTGTCCATCCGTTTCCCCCAAACGACCACATCAGTTGATGGAGTAACAGAAAAAAAACAACAAATTATCTCGTCAAGATCAGAACAACATTTGATATTGTATTTCCTTTTTTTTCAGTTCAAGTAAAAATGACGAGCCTGTAATTAATTACACATTAAACCTTATATGTTTAAGTATCACACATCTTTATTATAATCTTATATTCTCGCGGATTATAGGTTCGCAGACATCACGAGGAAACAAGGTCCACTCACATTCTGGTCCACTGTGGCACCGGCGTGTCCAGGACGGCCGTGTTCGTTGCTATAGACGCTCTCATTGATCAGTACGAGCAACAGGGAGGAGTGAATGTGTTCAAATATGTCAGTCAGATGCGCACCAGCCGCCCCATGATGGTGAGTTCAAAAATATTTTTGTTTTCTGAGTTCAAAGATATTCTTGTTTTCTCCTCACTTATTTGAATAGCAATTTTATAAGAAGGGCGCTACAAAACCTAAAACTTTGGTAGCGAGCCGGATCTTCATGCTGCAGCACGACCTGTGGGTTACGGGTTCGACTCCCGGTGTGTCTAGTCACTTACATATATTCCCCGTGGGCTTAGGCCAATGCAGAGGCGTAGTGAGGGGTGGGCAAGGGGCATCATGCCCCGGGCGCTACTCATAAAGGGGCGCCAAATGGTATACTTTACATATAATATTATATGGTTTCCGAATGGGGATGGGGGCTAAAAAGGTATTGTGCCCCGGGCGCAAGTTAAGCTCGCTACGGCACTGGGCCAATGGACTATGAAAGAAGGGCATCATAGAACTGTCCATTAATGGTTTTTAAGAGATATGCATCTCATTCTTTCAGCGACGTCATACACACCCACACACACACGCGCGCTCGCACACACACACACTATTTTATTGGAAAATTGTAAGATTTGACTTGCCCCTCCCACGATTCCCCGTTTCAAACTGAAAGCGATTTTTTTTCAAGTAATTTGATAACTATAGGTTACTCGTAGATGATTTCAAAGTTTATTAAGCTATTTTTTTGTTACCGCTTTTCATGTTTTTATTTGTTTGTTTTTCCAAAATATGAAGTTTAGGCTGATTTATAAAAGAATGTTGATACATGTATTTTGTTTTCTATGAAGGTTCGTTCACTGGACCATTATATTTTTATCTACACGGCATTACAAGACGAATTCGAAGCCGGCGACACCAATATTGATCTAGAGAAAGGGATACAGAACGCGATGGTCAGTTTGAGTCAGATCAACCCCAATACTGGACAGACTTATCTTGAGGTGAGGCTTTCTTATGTGTGCATCCAGTTGTTTCGTAGTAATACCTTAATCTTTTAGTAACTGTTCTGAGGACAGGTGCCGTTAAAAAGTTTGTGTTCGCAGGGAGCCCTTAAGAAAACTGAAGTGTTATAGGGGCCCATTTTTAATGGACCATTCACGACTCATCCGTGTTTTTACAAGGGGCCCCATATTTATTGACCATTTACAACTCACCCTTGTTTTTACCAGGGGCTTCCTGTTAAGTGACCATTCACACCTCACCCATGCTTTTACCATGGGCCCCCTGTTAATTGACCATTTACACCTCACCCTTGTTTTTACCAGGGGTTTCCTGTTAAGTGACCATTCACACCCCACCCTTGTTTTTACCATGGGCCCCCTGTTAATTGACCATTCACACTGCACCATTGTTTTCCTACGGGGCACCTATTGCTCTAAAGACTTCCCTGCGGGGGAGGGGGTGACGAAGGCCTGGATACAAACTCGACATGCCCTGCAGCCATGTTTATGAAACACGGTGTTTGTGTACTTTCAGGACCAGTTCGACTTACTAAACTACTTCACTCTGGACTTCTTAGCCGATGATGTAAACATAGTTCGCTTGTTGGACAACAGAGCCTCCAAGGTACTTTTACTTTTACATTGCTGCAATTTATTCATATGTATGTGTGTGAGTGTGTGTGTGCGTGTGAAGATCAACTTCCTTATAATAGTATAATGACTCATTTATAAATAGATGAAGCAACATCTTCAAGATGCATCACAATAAATGATTCGTGAATGACATCAAATTCTAACATGCAGTTCTTTAAAATAACTAATTATTAAATAAAAACTCTTTGAAAAAAGAAAAAAAAAATTCTCCAAACCAATGATATATACGTAAAATAATATATATTTTTTTAACATGTTATTGTTAGAAATTAAAACTGAAATGGTGACATAATTTTCTGCAGACTTCCCCCGTAACAAAGAGACAGTCTTCAGTCAAACCTATATTTGTCGATGGATATAGAAACAGAAATCAGTTTGTGCTGATGGACACTCCGTGCGACGAGGAGATTGCGGATTTCTGGCGCTTAGTCTGTCTGCACAACATTGTCTCCATCGTGCAGCTTGGAAAAGACAAATCCACTTCACGAAGCAAAAAATCTGGCAGACGCGGAGGGGACGATCGCAAGCAGCGCCCGACGACGGGGCTCACCGGAAATTACCGAGCGGATACGATCACGAGTAAACGCCATGACGTAACATTGGCGAGGGACATTCTGTTAGAAGAAATAACCGAATCGGGACACGTTGTTAAAAGGAAGATTAGACATTTTTCGATTCCTTCTCGGCATATTGTCTGCGGTGGCAGGCATAAAAAGAAACACGAAAAGAAAGGCAAGAAACGGAAAGAAAAACGCAAGAAAGTCCGTTACCGCGGAATACGGAATGAGCCGCGCGTGTCTCGTAGCGATTACAACATGTCCCACAGAAGCGACGGCAATTTGGCAGACGAGCACGAATATGGCAGGGGTGAAATGTGTGACAGGAAGGTTCGCGTGCTGACCCCGGGAAATGGTGAACGTCGAAGTGGCTTTTATGTGAGGGGAGGTAACTTCAATCAAAAAGAGCTAAGAGACGGCCGAACCGAAATAAATGTCCCCATTCAACAATACACTAACCACATTGACTCCAGGAGAGATTACCAAGGCACGTATTTCAAGGAAGCCGGTGCCGTACCGAAATCGGACCGAAACGACAATGTGGCGTTTCTCGTGCTGAAAGACGGACGGCTGGTGAGAACGTGCAGGAACGACACAAAATCGATACACAAGCGCCCTGCGAAACATTTCGTTTCAAATAGACAGGTCTACAGTCGGGCTAATACCACAGAGCACCTGTATGTAAAATATCCTGCCAAATATAAAAAATGCCATACTTCAGATGTAAGACGGAAAAATTACGGAGCTAAAAGAGAGCATCTGGGGACATCTGCGGGCGACCCAGCTAACAGGAGGCTAGTTGCTAAGAGGTCAAGTCGCAGTGAGTCCACCAGTCGCTTGAATAGAGCAACACGCCACCGACTGCTAGGGACGAGCGGATCAATGTCTGGTCGTGGCCCCGGGCAGCTATCGAATTACAGATCGATAGCTTTATCTCCAGGTCAAGGGTCTACATCGCGAGCCAGATGTTCACCACCGCAGCGCAAAAGGCCGAACGCTTTTCCCGACAAGCTAAGACAGCGATACATGAAAATGACGAATTCTTCCACAAACAACAGAAATCGATACATTCAGAGCATCGGTAAGCTGAAGCAGTTTCTGAACCCGAGAAGACTGGCCAAATTATCCAAACAACCTGGCCAGAAGTTCACAGACTCGCTGCCCAAATCCATATCGCCCGAACCCCAGAGGACCTGTCAGAAGAGACGACGGACAACTGACGCCCGGGCTGAGAAAACAGACACCTGCAACTCAGCCTTCACGACAGTGTTACCGATAACAGACTGCAAAAGCCTGTGTTCATGCGAGGCAGCACAAGCTAAGGGTTATATTTGCCTGCCGACATCGGCGCCGAAGTCGCCCACTGAATCGAAGAAAACACAAGACTTTTACCACAAATCCAGAGAGAATTCCCGTAAACCGGTCATCTCAGTAGCGAATGTGAGGCGCAGTAAAGAAATGTTTAATCTAGAGCACATTGATTTAAGAAGCACACTCGCACAGTGTTCCACAAATACGTCCTACTCAACCGAAGGAAGCACATCGAGCCACAACATCTCAACCTCGAGCACGGGGGAGGACACCACCCGGTCGGTGTCGATTGAGGCGCCCACACTAACAGAAAACATCCAGAGGAGCTCTTCAATCTCCAAGGATGAAAATGAAAGCGCAACTAAAACTTCTAAACTTCCGTACCGAGTAAAGCTTCAAAAGAAAGCCAAAGACAAGACAAAATTTTACCAGGAAAAAGTGTAGGCATTTTTTCGGATTTATCACAAATATTTTTCTCTCTTCTGTCAAATGACCGGGTATATCTGCTGTCTAAGCCGTTCTAACGGGGTGGGGGCACCAAACTAAGGTAATTTGAGGGCCCCAGGCTAAGGTAATTTGAGGACCCTAGGCTAAGTAATTTGAGGGCCCCAGGCTAAGGTAATTAGGGGGCCCCAGGCTTGGGTAGTTTGGGGGCCCCAGGCTTAGGTAATTTGGGCCCCAGGCTTAGGTAATTTAGGGCTCCCATGCAAAGATTAATACAGAGGCCCCGTGTGAGAAAGCTTTCAAGAGCGTCACTTGCTAATTCTGGGTCTTTATTAATTTATACTAACGGGGCTTTTGGTCAATAAATGTTACTGGACATGAATCTTTTCCATTTTATCGGCTATTTTTTTTTTCTAGTTTATTGTTTACTATTGAATGTTATGGTCTCTCCTCCGAATACATGTATATTACATGTAGGCATAAACATACCACAGCGGCATGTGTTTTATGAGTTATTAAATAATTAATTGAGTTGTTTTATTATCTAATTCATTTTATTTGACGTCATCATGATGAAAATCTAATTCACGTTCTTGGCCAAATAAAATCAAGTTGTGACATTGCTCGTCATCTACAGGTGTAAAAAAGCCTTGAAACCTATCGAGCTGCTGGATTTGAACGAGCTGATCTGGAGGTGGCAGAGCTCCCCCCACAGCGACATAAAGCAATACACGGCACAGGGCCCGGTCCTTATACACTGCCCTCCCGGGAAAGGAGACGCCAGCCTGCTTTGCGCATGCGCCCAGGTTTGCGAGCAGATTCAAGAAGACCAGGAAGTGGATGCGTACCACGTGGTCAAGCATTTGAGAAGGAGGTACCCATCGGCAGTGGGAAGTTTCGTAAGTGACCGGAAATTGAATCTGAAGGAAGCTTCCATGTTGGGTAGAGGGTGTGTGCAAGCAGGGGCCTTACGAGGCTGTTGAAGAAGTGGTGCAGTATGGGATAAGGGTCGACACGGATAAAACCGTCATCTTAAATCGTCCCTAAAATTGCACATTTCTATATGGGCAGATTATCTAGCTGTCTAAATTCTAAAAACGAGAAAAATCAAGTTTTCTTCTTCCGGAGCTTACTAGAATATTTCGTTTCAGCTTTTTCAAACAATATGATTATCAAAATGAGGTTATATTTAAAAACAAGCTAGAACGATTTTTAAAATGGAAAATCAATGTAAAAATAGAGCTTTGCGTCAGGTTTAAAAATGAACTTTTCTCCATTGTGGTATTTTGTGTCTGTCCGTTCTTTTTGGAGACTCCTCAAAAACAATCAATTTTTAAGACGCCACAAGGCGCCAAGTAATTCATTGATCTCACTCCCCCAGGCTGAGTACGACTTTCTTCACCGGGTGTTGTTCCACTACGTCACAGAGTACATGGACGATGTATCTTTGTCGGACAGGTGGAAGAACAGACACAGAAACGAACAGTTCCACAGACCAGGTAGGGGCCCCCTGCATCTATCTATCTATCTATCTATCTATCTATCTATCTATCTATCTATCTATCTATCTATCTATCTATCTATCTATCTATCTATCTATCTATCTATCTATCTATCTATCTATCTATCTATCTATCTATCTATCTATCTATCTATCTATCTATCTATCTATCTATCTATCTATCTATCTATCTATCGATCGATCTATCCATCCATCCATCCATCCATCCATCCATCTATCTGTCTGTCTGTCTGTCTGTCTGTCTGTCTATCTATCTATCTGTCAGTTTGTCTGTTATTTATAGGTCTGTGTATCAGTATGTTCAACTGACTGCATGTTTGTCTGTAAATGCACACAATATATATCTATTGAAATGTTCTTTTTTTATTTTAAAAAACTTACATTCTTAATTGCAAAGTCTGAGTATGGTAACAAGGCAACACATATATCTCAAGAGAATCTCCATTTACATCGATACATGAATGAACTAAAACCTGACATTTTTTATCTTTACAGCTATACATTCCGGTCACGTGATCAGGATGAGATACGCCGGGCCGAATACGTCACCGCCATCCACTCCAGATAACACCACCTTCAACAGGGCATCATCGCTCCCGAGCTTCCAAGGGCACGTACAAGACAACCTGTCCATCGTGGAAGCGCCCATGGTGTCCATTAAGGGGCGGACGCAACAGGGCGCCATCCCTTGGCTATCGCCTCGTCCACCCCTCGCAATAGACCTGTCCACCCGACCCAAACTACAGAGCTGTGAGGTTGAGATGTGTAGTGGGGCCTCGCTCACAGACGAGGCAAATAGTGGCGAGAAAGATTTGGGCGAAGTCAATATCTGCTCCGTTCAGGAATCGGATTTAGGCGAAATCAATATCTGCTCCATTCAGGAATCGGAATCAGGCAGAAATAAGATCGGCCCCGTCCAGGAATTCGATGGCTTGGAGCTCAGCAGAAAAAAGGAAACAGAGCAGTGTGCTGAAAACACGGACCTTGATGTGAGCGATGTCATTCTGACTTAGATGTCTCAGTATTACAAGGTACGCAAAGGGTACTGCAAATGTTTATTTACACAGTAGCTACTGCAACCAAAATAAAATATATTGATATTTATTTATACTCCATCATCTGATTCAATAAATATATTTATGATTCAACAAATGTATTGAAATAGTAAAATAAATTATGCCTCCATCAAATGATTTATTTATTTATATTTATATAAAATATTTGTATTCAGTATCAGTTTGTTTATGGCGAACTCGTACTATTACATACTTTTATGCCTGCTCAATTTAATTAGGGATTAGCGGACAAGCATGTCCTTAATAAACAAGTGTTAATAAATGTAAGATTTGTAATATATATATATACATATATATATATATATAAATATATATATATGTATATATATATATACAGTGGATTCCGCTTAATTGGGATACCGTTTAATTGGGACAGCCGCTTATTTGGGACAAATCTCAAAGAAACCAAACCAAGAAGCCAATAGTAAATGTGTATGTTTAATTGGGACAGCCGCTTAATTGGGACAAAAAGCCTCGGTCCCGATGTGTCCCAATTAAACGGAATCGACTGTATATATATATATATATATATATATATATATATATATATATATATATATATATATATGGCGGGGGATAGAGAGGTGTAAATCTGCATCGCGCGAATGTTGATCTGAATATACTTGTTCTGCGATCTGTCGTTGACTGGGACAGAATATCCTCTATCGTGGATTACCAGGAAACGATTAAGACAACAATCAAGCAACTTATGTTTGCTTGGTTCGGACATGTGTCAAGGCACGATAGCCTGGCAAAAAAAAAAAAAAAAAAAACTATTCTCCAATAGACTGTAGAAAGAGGCCGTCGCGGGTGGCACCAGCGGCAATGTTGGTTTGACAGTATGAAAGAATTGACAGGGGCTACCAATGATTGAACTAAAGACAGCCGCGCAGGATCGTCAACTATGGAGAAATATGTCTGGTGATGTGTCCATTCGTTTTCCCAACGACCACATCGGTTAAGGATATGATGAAGATGTTCAAAACTGTTCTTGGAACTGGGTGGGAAGTGCAATGTTGTGTATAATGTATTACTGGGTTCGAAATAAAATGTTGTGCAATGTTTTATTTGTTCGAAGAACAATGTTGTGTATGTGAAGTACAATGTTGAGTGTAATGTTATTTGTTTATATAGCTTTTGTTTTATAAGATAAAATATAATTCAAAATAACCATCATTTATTTCTGATACATTTCAATTTTCTAATTCATGAGTTTATTAGCCTTACATCCATGATAGAACCAGGTCAGTTAAACCTTACATTCATGATAAACCAGGTCGGATAAACATTACATCCATGATAAAACCATGTCAGTTAAACCTTACACCCATGATAGAACCAGGTAAGTTAAACTGGTGTTTTTTTTTTATAGATTTCTTCATCTAGAGAAACTTAAAACGAAAGATTATAATCAAGCAAATTGAAAACAACAACAGCGATAAATAATTTAGAAAACAAGCAAAACAAGAGCACAAACTTCGGTTTGAACTAGTGGTCCTAAACCGGGATGCCGACTCTTGAAATCATCACAAAACCGGACCAAACTGATGAAAGACAACATCAGGATTGAAATTCAGGAAAACCGGGATTTTTCGGTAGTTTTCGATGATTTTGGTATTAAATTTTCGAAAAATATAAAAGTCTTTTATTTATGGACCAAATTCGTGACTGAAGCGAAAGAAATAAGTTATTTATGTGTGGTGCTAATCTTTCATACCACGTGACTCACCTACTCTAGTTGTGGATGAGGTCAACTGATCCAGCGACGGATAAAGTGTCAGTGTGTGATGTGCGTTTTATGTGTTACTTAATTTAAGGTGTGCTCTACGATTCTTTTAGTGTGTAAAAGTATGTGTTGTGGATAGGTTGGTTTTCAAATCGTGCGCGCGTAAGCAGAGACGACAGTCGCCACGTTGACGTGCAGGATTGAACGGTTACTGTTTTCATAACTGATAATCAATTGATGATGTCGAATAAAGATCGATTTATTTTTTAAGTACACGTACATCAATACCCTCAAGTCGATAGTTGAGTGCTTTATCACAAGACCATCCGTACTCAGAGGAAATGGTGGATCTAGCGCTCTGCAAGCGTTTGACGGACAACTGGCTGGTCAAGTAGCTTGCTAGCAATTAGGCGGGACAGGACACATCCACTTTCATCCCACGTGGACCAAGGCTGGACTAGTAGAACCACTGAAAGAGTTCATAGAAACAGCCATGAAATCAATACCAGTTCGTCCTAGTGGCCGTCAGACTTGAGGGGTATTGAGGCTAAAGAAATTTATAGATCTTTTTTTATGAGAATAGCAACTATTCAAGGAAACCTTGTGTTATATTGTGATGTACGTGTATATGGTAGTTAAGAAGTATAATCGACATTTATCCTTATAACAAATTTTCCATTAAGGTTGATAGAAAGTAATGGGGGACTCCATAGACTTACAAATAAATATGCAGAAGGAAATGGAGATAGATTAGACACTCACCCAGAGAGCCTCCGGAAGATATTACGAAAATGGCTCCGCAGTGAGATCCCATAGGCCAGGGTAAAGTTAGTCCCCCAAAGACGGTCTTGCCAACAAGAGATGAAAAGTTGCAACCAAACATGATAGGAACTGAAAAAGCCCTCACAAACAGAGTGCTCTGGAGGGTGATTGCAGAGGCCATTTTCTCCGCAAGGAGTTCAAGGAATTAAGTAAGTCAACGGGGGGACTGTAAAAAAGATCAATCAATTGACATATAAAATAATTATGAAAATATTTGAAAACAAAATGATGTTTGAAAACCACGGTAAATCAACTGGGATATTCCACGGTCTTGGAAGATATCACGCATTTCCAACGCATTGATTTCTTAGGCATTTCGTTAAAGCTTAAGTAGTTACAAAGACTCTTTTAGAATATTTTAGAAGGTCTTCCATTCAGTTTTTTTTTAACATTGTCTAATTACCAAATGCGAATAATGAAACAGTGTGGCTGTAAATTGCCTACATTTACCCATTCAATTAAACACATGGTGATAGATCACAGTGAGGCTGTTAAACAAGCTTTAATAAAACAAACTGCGTAAAATACATGAAAAAATTGTTAATCTGTCTCGGGGCATTTTGGATTGGATGAATGGGCGAGTTAGGAACATTGTGTTTTTTATTTAGCGTAAACGATCATAGCGTCATGTTAACCAATGACCTTGCTTTTATTATTAGAATAGTAAGAGTAAGTTATAAATAATGGTTGCTTTTAGTCGCATATCTCGACAGCTTTCGAAAATATCGAAATTGCCGGTATCCCGGCAGTCGAAAAACTTCGCTGTCATAAATACCTTTTCTGGTAAATGGGGTCATGTTTTAAAAAAAGTTTAACCAAAATAAACGAAACAATAATAAATAGTTAAAAAAAAGGATGATAAAGTGCTAAATTTTATTGACAAACTAATAATTAATGTGTTTTTTTACGACAAAAAATTGCTAATACATATATAATTTCATCAATATTATGATCTGGAGCAATTACAGAGGTAAATGTATCAATAATACTATTAAAAACTATTAAAAATATCTATCTTGAGGAAGTATCGTTCAACTTTTTATCTAAAAAAGAAAAAAAATTATTCACAGGAAAAGATAAAAATAGATCTTTTGCTTCGAGCTCGCTGTCCTTCTTGCATTTATAAAAACTTTTGTCAATTTCATCGATGTGTTTGTAGAATGAGCCGTAGGCGGGGCCACACCCATTTTGTGTTATTCTTTCTGCAAGACACGCCCCCAATCTGTTTTGAAACCTGAGGACAGACATAAATAGATTTATAAGATCTAGTTTTCGCTGTACATCGTGAATGAAAGGAAATCGATCACAGAACAGTTGTAACAATTTATATTCAGTTCTGTCTAATTTGTTGTATTCATTAAGAAGACATGTAATATTTCTTTCTGAGACCCTCATAGTTTTTTTGTTGTTGTGTGTGTCTGTACGTAGACTGGTGCAGTGGTCTAGCTAGAGTAAACGTCACCCGGGGCGGTCCGTTCAAATGTCACCCCAGTGACCCCACACGACCCTTTGCTGAATGGTTAGTTGTAGCTAAATTTTCATAAATACCTCTAGGCTCTACTTTACTCTACTGACCGGCACGTTACAGCTTACATGTATGATCCAAGACAAAATCCGAATCAAATACCACAAAACAAATCGTTCAAATCCAAAGATTTTTAAAATGCAGCTGTTCACTTTCAGAACATCTAAATGCAAAACACGACAATGCACAGCACAAAAGAATGTCCTTCGACACTATAGTACAATAAGGAATGTCTTCTTGTTTTCATTGTGGCAAACAGGTCAATGACATCGTCAAAATCTATTTGTCCTGTAAGCTCACGTTCAATGGGCAGAACAGCCATATCCGACAATCTCACAATCTCGACTGGCTCATGGTTGACCGGAGGTAATGTTTTATAAGTTTCATTTTGGAGAAACTTCTTTCACACCATACCATAGAAACACATATCGTCAGAAAGATATGGCAGTGATTCAAAAAAGTCCCACTTGATGATAAACCGTAGGATTTGCAGTACAATCCAGTGCTTGGCTTCCTCCAATTTTATTTCGGCTGCTTGTACGTGTTGCCGTAAACGTGGAATTTCTAGATAAAGGTCTTCTTCAGCTCATCATACACGGTTGTGGGCTTGTGTCAAGGTCCTCTTGCGGGGTCCCTGCGGTCGTTGTCTATTGTTATGATCACCTACTGAGTTCTGGCATGCGCCTCTTGCCTACTTTCCTGGTAATCTCCTTTTTCTTATGATTCTCTTCTCTGTAGGGATATCAAGTTCTTCACATTTTGCAAGTGCCTGCTGGACGGCATTGTCATCAACCTTCGTACAATGTTCTTCCACATAGACCTTGAGAGCCCTTAGTTTGGTTGCAACCATGTCCACAGTAATACCTTGTGTTTTCATGTACTTCTGTAATAAGTCGACTTCTTGTAAAACATCCCCTCAGAAAAACAAGAACGAAATGAAAGAAAAGTCGCATATAAGCTGGCAAAAGATATTGCGCAGCGCCTTTTGTCTCGACGCTTTCTTCGACATCACACTGAGCTTCAATGGCTTCCACAAACTGGTTAAACTTTTGTATCTCTTGCTTCATCGCATCAGCATGTGCACTCCAGCGAATTGTGAACAGTCTCTTCATTGTTAGACCTGTGTATCCAGCGAGTTGTGGACAGTCTTCACTGTTAGACCTGTGTATTTCTCTAGTACATCCCAACGATCGGTCGACAGAGCAAAAAATGTGTACAGCGCCTTAAGACTTCCAAAAAACGTTACACAAGACGGATTGCTAGCAAACGAATGTTTGCCACAAAGGTTCAAATAATGATTCGAACAAGGTAAAAAAATTGCTTTCGGATTAGTGTCTGTGATCTTTTGTTGCACATCAATGTGGATTATCGTACCCTTGAGGATATCGTCAGTCAATGCAGTAGCTGTTTTACCTTTCAGATGAAAAAAATCCAAGGAATGACTCCCGCACTTCAACTGTACCATCGCTGATGTGTACACATCTAATTACGGTTGACATAAAAATTCTATTTTCAGACTATTTTAGCTGAAAAATTTTGTTGGAGGTGACATAGTGTCACCCTCCATATGCTGTCACCCGGGTCGGTCCGTCCATTCGCCCCCCTCCCCCCTTAGCCACGCCACTGGACTGGTGTAAAACCATGATTCCGTATAGCCATGATTGGTGAAAAAGATATGATTTGCGGACAGCTATAATTGTTTACAACCATTATCGTTGCAAAGCCATATTTGCATAAAGTCATCATTGATGCAAAGCTAGGATCTTGTAAAGCCATGATTGGTGAAAAAGACATGATTTTCGTAAAGCCATGACTGCGTTCCGCCATGTGTGGTTTAAAGTCACGATTGCGTAAAGAAAGGATTGGTGCGAAGCCATGATTGATGTAAAGCCATTATTGTGTAAAGCCTTGATGAGTGGGGGGGGGGGGAAATCATAATATATTGAACATAACGTGCTCCCTCATTCTGATAAACACATATGATTAAAATGGTTTACTTTTTTTTTTATTCATCTGCCTCAATGACACCAATTCCCAATAATAAATGAACATTATTTTTAGTAATATGAATGGGTCATTGTTTAAACGCGTATTTTCTTGATAGTCACTATTTAAAATCAAAAGGGCCCATTCTGAAGTCCGGACTTTGATTTTTTTCTTAACTTTTGATCATCAAGTTCATAATACGGACTTATTTTAAAAGGAAAAATTTGCTTGCAGTTGGCATGAGCAGAAGTGACGAGTTTTATAACGACCGCCATTTTTTTAACACAAGATGGTCAGTTTTGTGGGTTATTAGTAGGGCCGTTTTAAGGTCATCGTAGGCCCTAGGCACTTTCAAAGTCGTAGGCCCTTCCCGACTTCATTTTTAATATTTTTCAAGAATGCACCAGCACTTCTTTGCGATTTGAAATCTAGATAAACTTTGAGGACATCATATGTGACTTTGCTAAGACAAAGAGCCGAAAAGTTAACAAACATACGGTAATTTACAGATCTACAGCACTGTAGCTTGACTTGCTCAGGTGCTCATCTCACACAATTACTTTACTACAAACATTATTAAATTTTATGGGCATTCTGACCTTGTTTTCACTTTATGTTCTGGCTTTCGTAGGCCCTTGAAAAGTCCGTAGGCCATAGGCACAGTGCCTACTGTATCAATTTCATATAGGAATAAATAATATGTAATAACACACACACACAGTGCCTACTGTATCAATGTCATATAGGAATAAATAATATATAACAACAACACACACACAGTTCCTACTGTATCAATTTCATATAGGAATAAATAATATATATCAACACACACACACAGTTCCTACTGTATCAATGTCATATAGGAATAAATAATATATAACAACATACACACACAGTTCCTACTGTATCAATGTCATATAGGAATAAATAATATATAACAAACAACACACACACAGTTCCTACTGTATCAATTTCATATAGGAATAAATAATATATGACAACACACACACACAGTTCCTACTGTATCAATGTCATATAGGAATAAATAATATATAACAACACACACACAGTTCCTAATGTATCAATTTCATATAGGAATAAATAATATATAACAACAAACACACACAGTGCCTACTGTATCAATTTTATATCTATAATACAAATTTTAAATCATGTGTTCCGGTGACTGTCATCGCGACTCCCGTCTGTCATCGCTACTTCCGTCTGTCATCGCTACTTCCGTCTGTCATCCAACATGGCGGCATAAACAATTCATCCAAGATGGCGGCATAAACAATTCAAAGATGGCAGAAACATTTACTGTTTTCCTCTTAACATGCAAGATCCGGCTACCAACTGGCCAGCCGAGTAAGAATTGTCTCCTACATGGCTGCCAGAAATGACATTGGACCAGCCATATGTTTAGTGCCGAGGTGACAAAACACAGTACACTAACATACGGCAGGTAAGATCATGAATGCCATATGGCAATCACAATGTAACGTTGTTTTCGACCGCCTCAATCAAAGGGCAATAAAGCGATCTTAGGAGAGGTAACACAAAATCATGCCAAATATTTCGTGATACTCTCCGAAACAAATTTTAAACCGAAACGATGTTCCATAGGCCAATCTATATCTCACAGTATCGTAATAAATCTATGGTCTTCAATTTGTTATTAAATGAGAAGCGATCATAAAAGAAATATTTACAGAAATCGTTCAATTAATATTCTGTGTTATGTTTCACAATCTAAATTTTAAACCAAAATTATGGATACCTCAATATAATGTAATATTTATATTGTTTAAATTGTTATTATTTCTAAAATATGTCTATTTCTAATGTTCAATTATTTCCCTTTATTACTAACCTAAAATACGTCGCATTTTTTTTTTCATTTTTTGACTATTACGTCACATGAATGAATTGAATAAGGGTTGCGTTTGAGTAGCGCCGTACACAACGTTTACAATGCAAACTAACCCATTTATAATGGGGGCTTCACACAGAGGGTGTATGGAGGGGGCCCAGTTTGAGGAGGGCCCCCAAAATATTTTTTAAACTAAATATTAAGTACATTATGTCATGTCAAAATGTAGTGGCTCCCGAAGATGCCTAAAATCCCTTGGTTCGGCATTGGCTTCACAGAACTATAATGTTGAAAGCTTTGATATGTCTTTCTTTTTTAAGAGGCCTAATGTTTTCTGCGTCCTCGGCCTCAACTGCATTGATGGAATACTATGTTTTTAATCGAAGGTCAGCTAAAAGCTACACAACGATTCTTTCTTGTCGGGACCAAGCTTCAGGAGCGTCAAAAAATTATCTCATGTCAAAATGCAGCGGCAGCCCCCAAAGAGGCCAAGCCCACCGGGCCCCTAAATCCCTAGATTCTGCACTGCCGGGTCGGCTATTTTTCTTAGTTAATTGTACTATGCTACAATGTGTATAACAGTAAATAAACCACCTGTTAAACATGTAGCTTTTTGCTTAACACAAGCACTCACTCACGTCTCTCTTTTTTTTATAAATACGCCATAAAACATTAAATGAATAACTGTTTGGAAAGGAGTCTATTAAAATATTATGAAGGAATATGATTTTAAGAGTTGTTGTTTATGTTTACCTATAGTGAGGATTATTTTCTTTAGGAGGAACTATTTAACATATGAACTTTATTTGATGTATTATTAGGTGTCCTTATTCTCAAATGTATTTTGGCTACAATAATCTGTTCATGTCCTTGGGGCCACTGCAAGTATATAGACTGATTGTTAACGCGCTAAAATATATATCACCATTTTCAACTCCAACTTTGTGCCTACTCGCCGGTCCGGGTACCGGGCCTTTGATAACTAGTAGGAATAAATAATATATAACAACACACACACACAGTTCCTACTGTATCAATGTCATATAGGAATAAATAATATATAACAACACACACACAGTGCCTACTGTATTAATTTCATATAGGAATAAATAATATATAACAACACACACACACAGTTCCTACTGTATCAATGTCATATAGGAATAAATAATATATAACAACACACACACAGTTCCTACTGTATCAATTTCATATAGGAATAAATAATATATACCAACACACACACAGTGCCTTCTGTATCAATTTCATATAGGAATAAATAATATATAACAACACACACACAGTTCCTACTGTGCCTAGTTGATAAAGCGGCCCTGGTTATTAGTATTTAAAATCGGTTTTTTTTTTAAAATTAATTTTGTTACGACTTTCTATCTCTCTCTAGGTAGGCACTTAGGGACACGTGGGTTAGCCAGTTGAATAATAATTCACAGTCTACAATGCACATATTATAGTAGTCAAGGTGAAAACAAAGTCTATTGTATGTACAACTAATCCAGTTGAAACGAGTCTACGTGTTATCGCTGGCGACGTGCCGATAACGAACTCGCTGCAAACAACAACAGACATGGGGGTTCTCTAGCGACCATCTCTAAACTGTTCAAGCGCTCATCTGCAGTCCGTGTCTTCCTCTGTGTGTGTCACACTAGCTACCAGTCTGTTACTGACCGTTATGTTTTCACTCCGTCTCATAGATCACAGCGCGGTTCCTTTTTAGAGGTAGTCCACCCACGCTCGTTGCATTTGTTTCTCGCCAAAAAAACTGAGGGTGGAGGTAATTGCGTGGGTGTGCAGGGGTAAAAAGATCGAAATAGTAATGTGCAGGCGTTGTACTAAAGCTGTGATTGCATAATTCATCTCGGAGGTTGTAGTGCGACCCCGGGGGGGGGGGAGGTTGAAAGGGAGATATAAATAAAAAAAAATGACAATAATTCAGAAATCTCCACAAAAAATGTTCTCTTAGCGTGCAAAACTTTCAATTTCACTACAAAATACTATAAATAGTACAGAGTACTTTGACTCACTTTGAGTAAATTGAATTTCTTTGGGTAATTTCAAAAATGTTGGAGAGGGAATTCTTTCCGGTATTTTAAATTCTTATTGTTATCATCTTATTTCGCATCTTTTTTTTATTTTTTAAAATCAAGCGCAACCCATAAAACCTTTTAACTGTCGATGACTGCTGATTTTACTCAGAATTACTAACGCACGCACACACACATATCCATACACACACACACAAGACTCTCAACTTGGTGGGGTGGGTTTGAAGGGGTTGGGGGATCTACTGTTTGTGCCTTTTATGAAAACCTCAGTAATTATTTCCCAAGTCCACCCAGCTTTAAATGGGTACCACCAGACATTTTAGTTGGGGAAAGTAAAGGCGGCTGGGCATTGTGTTAGCCACACTATCCGTCTATGAATACTCACGGGCAGGGCAAGGACCATTTAGGTCCACTTGCCCACCAATTGCAATGTTCCGAGAAAATACCGATTATAAAAGGTATCTTGACTTCAACGTCATCCATGCAAAAAGGAGATCTACGCATCAATTCAGTACCTAGAGATGGAATTTTTATAAAAATATACTAGTAACTGATAGAGGAATACTTACTATATTAAAAAAAATAGTTTACCAATCAGATGTCATATAGGAATAAATAATATATATTAACACACACATACACACACACACACACACATATATATATATATATATATAATAAAATATACAAACCCATGTACAGTGTTGTTCTTAAGTCTTTGAGAAAGGGGGAACTTGGCAAAAGTGCAAGATGGGGCCCTTTTAACGGCCTATTTTATTATAGATTTATTCTTCAAATAGGGCCCCTCTTTGCAATGGGGCTCTAGATTGCGCGTCTATAAGAACAGCTATGCACTCGGTTTATATATAAGCCGATGGTCGGTAAAGCAATGCATATGTAGATGTAAAAAACTACCTGAAATCACATCTTACGCTAATATATATACACACACACACACACACACATATATATATATATATATATATATATATATATATATATATATATATATATATATATATTCTTATATATATTGTTAAATGATCTCCTTGGAAAAATCACCAAACACACGGGTGTAGGTTCAATAAAGAGCATATAATAATTTATAAACAATCAATAATTACGATGACCACTGTTCTTCCTGCCGGCTTCATCATCACTACTCTCTGCCGCTGTTACGTCATATAGTCACCGCTTTCAATTACAAATCATATGGTGCGCTGGTATGGGGAATTCCCTATTCACATCGCACCGCCGAGGGCAAGAGAGAGGTATAACAATATCTCAACTAGGGAGCGACCGATATGCCTTTTTACCGATAGTCCGATACCGATATTTTCTTTTTAGGGGATGTCCATTATTTATGTCAACAAATTTTTGGCGATTTTACCTCCCCCCTCCCCTTGTCAACAATTACGTCAACATTTGATTACCCCCCCCCCCCTAAAAAATGGTGGCTTTCAAAATGTTTATGTGACAAAATTAGTAGGAATATAGTTAGTTTAATTAAAATACTGAATGTTAAGCGAGTGTGTAACACAGAACTACAAACGCTGCTTAATTTTCCTATTTATTAAGTAATTATATTAAATTAAAAAAGTAACATTGTTGACGTCAACTTTTCTTGACCTCCCCCTTCCCTTTGTCAACCATTGTCAAACATTTTCTGACCCCCCCACCCTATTTTGTTAACGTAATTAATGGACAGTCCCTTAAGCAACAACAATGCCGAATACGTGTTTTTATCGTGCTGTATGACGTATGTCAACCCATATTCACATATTTTGTAACACTTCGCCCACGCGTGTCTTGTTTACCTCCCCCCCCAACTTCCCATCCCAAAAAAAAAAATACACACAGATGTTCACTAATTGTATCATTCAAGGTCATACATTAGATTTAAGAAATCCCAATCCTATTGTTTCAAGGTCATATCTCTGATGTAATTTTATGTAGACGTGACAGTTTCTGTGTACGGGTTTTTTTTCCTTTTTTTTTAAATCTTGTCTGATCTGGTTAGAGAATTGGGTTATTTACTGATTTTTATTTCTGCAACTCTGTTGTGAAAAAAAACAATGTATCGGCAACCAAAAAACGGCCGGTCCAATAGTTAACCCATAGTGCCAATATCGATTCGACTATCGGTCGTTCCCTACAACAATCGGCCGATCCGATATTAACCGATAGTGCCAATATCGGTCCGATACCGATACCGATCCGATTATCGGTCGCTCCCTAATCTCAACCAATGTTCCCTCTAATTTTTGGCGGCGCTGCGCGGTAAATAAATTCTTGTGCAACTTTTTAGAACTTCGAAAAAATTTGGGCGCCAATTTGGAATAAATTATAAAAAAATTGGGTGTTGTTTGTAGTCCGAATCTGCGAGAATTATTCGAACAATGTTAATAAAAAAGCAACTATTTCTATGTGACTTAGTCTAAAACTAATAAAACTGCTAGTCACCTAAAATAACCAGACAAAATTGAAAATAGGGTTTTCTGTAGTAATTGCTAATCGCTTTTGAAATTATTAGCTATTGGTAGTTTCACGAAAAAAAGGAAGTGAATCTATCAATCAGTCACTTAAATTTATAAAGCGCTTATTATGTATTATATAGCGCTTATTATGTAGCGAGCAAAAGCTTTCGGAACATGAACTTTGAAAAAGTGCGTTTTCAGACCCTGTCGGAATGCCATGAGTGATTTAGACGTAGTTAAAGAAGCGATTAGAGAATTCCATTAAAAAATTCCGGAATAAGAAAAACATCATTTAGCACCAATTTTTCAATTCCTTGATAATTTTAGAAAATAATATTATAAGCAATTTAGTTGACGTAATATTTTCATCAGATTGTATTCTGTGCGCGGGGAATAATTTTTTTTCTGCGCGGAGGTTTTCTAAAAATTGCGCGCGCGCGCAAGCGCGCAGCTTAGAGGCAACATTGTTCTCAACACATTTTTTTTTCTCGTAAGGAAAAACTAAACCAGGAAATCATATAAATGCATTGGCTTAACAATTGTAACAAATGTAGAGGACAGAGCGCAGACCTTTTTTCCCTTCATCTGAGCAAACAAATTTGGCGATGAGCGAGCGTTTTTCGTAATCAAACATATAGGAAGCCTTTGTACACTTATTCTTCTGCTGTTTCTTTAAATAGCATTCATATATACTATCTTTCGTCCTGAAAAAGAAAAGAATAATTTAATAATGTTGGTACCCTCTAAAGATCTCCTATTTGTAATCTCAGAGGGGGCCGAAGTAGAAGAATGATAGAGATCTCAAATGTCTATTGCAAACGTCTATGAAATCATGTTAATGGCTGTAGCTATTAATGGTACATTTCTATAGCTCCATCTGTATTAATAATATTGTAATACAAGCCTTTGCTTAGAGATAAGACTATTATTCAGCCAGTTCCGAACCTAGGGATTTGGGGGCCCGGGGGCTTGGCCTCTTTAGCATTTTGAAATACAGTGGGTATTCGGTTTACGAACTATTTGGACAGCAAACAAATCGGACAACGAACACTTTCAGGTAAGATTTTTGTGTTCGTACAACGAACAAAATTCGGATAACGAACAAAAACTAATTCTAACGAAAACGTCTCGGCTCTCGAAACCCCGGACATCAGTCCTCAATTTGTCCTGAAAATGGATGTGCGCGTGCGCTGACACGTCATCATTCATACTACGTAGCAGTGAGGCAGCACCATACGACGCGTAGGGTAGTGTGCGACGACACATTGTCAATAGTGTACCATACATGTGTAGTTGGTTTATGTGCATGTGGTTTTCGTATGTGCTTCTCTAAACGCCTTATAAAAAAACCCTGAAAATTGGAAAATATTATGTGACCTGAAAAGAGTGGAGTGTCAAGAACTGTGCTCACCATAAAAACTAAGCAAGAGATTATAACTAAAGTAGAGAGTGGACAAATAATGACTGATGTTACCAGGCAGTACGGCTTGAACAGGTCTACAGTATGCACAATTCTAGCTAAGAAAGATATCATCAAGAAGACTCAAGCCGCTAAAGGAGTAACGAAAATTACATCTGAGAAGCAAAAAAAAGTGTCATCCATGATAAAATAGAGAGTTTGCTTTTAGTTTGGATAAATGAACGGGAGGTGAAAAGAGATGTAGGCTAACTAGAATGGCCATCATTCAAGAGAAGGCTGGAGAAATTTTTGAGAAGTTGAAAGAACAAACTCCAGGCTCGTCCTCCGAAAATCTAGAATTCAAGGCTACCACTGGCTGGTTTACAAAATTTAAAAGGAGATCTGGCGTTAAACAAGCTGATGTCAATAGGGTTGCTGATCTCCACAACGACATTGCTATCAATCATTTCCTGAAAGTCCTGCAGGAGAGAGAAAAACAATCGACATTGGACATGTTCTTTAACGTCCAAAGAAAGGAAAAGGACTGATTAATAAGCAAGGCTATTGTATGTATTATATTTTTAATAAATAAACGTACTAAGAAATTATTCTTGTACGTGACAATTTTTTTAAATTAAATTTTTAGAATCTCCAGAACGAATTAATCGAATTTCCTTTAACATATACGGTAAATCGATGATCGGTTAACGAACGATTTGGATAGCGAACATAATTGTGAAACGGATTAAGTTCGTTAACCGAATACCCACTGTATAGCCCTACTTAATGTTTAATATAAAAAAATTGGGGCCCCCTTCAAGCGGGGGCCCGGGGTGTGGGACCCCCTACTCTAGGCACGCCTCTGTGTTCATCTTTGATACATATTTTCAAAATATTTTTTTTTGTAAGTTATGAACGAAATTAAAAATCTCATTAGTTATTGTTTCTCTTCCTTACAACATCATAAAGGAATAATTATTTTAATAAAGATAAAGATTTAATTAGTTGTTGCTACTTTTCATTAAAACAACCAAAAGAATAAATTATAAAAAACAAGCAATTAAGCCTGTTCCATTCTGGACACAGGACGTGTTAGCTCATTTTCGTTTGTTAGCTTTCAGTAAATATTTGTAAATTTTGTAAATGTTTATAAATTCAATTGTGTAATGCATATATCTGTAAAAAAAATTATAAAGACGTTTCTTTATATTTGAAAAAAAATTATTGTCTCTTAAATCTAACTACAAGTGGTTTGTGGTTACTGAAATAGGACTCATAATTGAAAACATTCGAAATTATAGTCATTTAATCGTCCGAAAACTCCGTCAATTGTTGCATAGCTCTGATACTTTCAATTAAACTCAGAACACAAGCTTACTATTTCATTTGATGAGTTTCTTAATAAATCTTAGTGAAACTACGTGCTGCAGTATTTCGCACCAAATGAATGGGTTATTGAACGTACAAGGTGTATATATAATATATAAGCCCCTTAGGAGCCCTGAAGCCCGGCCCTCAGAGGTCCTATCGCGAAATGAACTTTTGATGTACACATGGCAGGCCAAGACCTACAAAATGATATATACATCATGGGTCTAGGACTTATGGTTGCTAAGATATAGGGCGCTCCATTATTAATATAGCTTATATAGTAAAAAACGGTACTTTATAAGGCCCCTTTTACGGCCCTCAGAGGTCAGATCGCGAAATAAACTTTTGCTGCACACATGGCAGGCCAAGACCTACAAAATGATATATACATCATGGGTCTAGGACTTATGGTTGTTGAGATCTAGGGTGATGACAGACAGACAAAACGGAGACAATAGAGCATTTTTTTTCGAAAATGCTCTAAAAAACAAAAAAACAACAACAAAACAACAAAAACAACTATATCTGTGAGAGGAATCAAACCTGGATAGCCAGCATAATAAAAAAAGTCAAGTACCTTTAGCCATCCAGCAACCACGTCACACACTTTTATTATTTATATTATACGTCCATCGATTATTTTGAACTTCCGCTTGTCTTAGGCCTATATAATCTTATTTTGTAATTTAAAAAAATCAAAGCGCTATTGATTTAAAAAAAATTAAAAATTTTAATAACTGAGAACCTAATTGTATAGAAATTAGCAGAATTTCTTTTTTTTTTTTTTATATTACATCGAACGCACTCGCTATTCTCATTCGTCGGAGAATTTTTGACTATTACTATAGTTTACGTTTGATGAATTTAAAAAGATATATGTTTTAATAAAAACAACAATAGTTTGAATGATATTATGTTATTATTACTTTTTAATATTTGGGGCCTTTAACGTTTCATAATAAAAACCACAGAAACTATTTAAAACTGTAGATTAAAAAAAAAAAGAAATATCGAAATAAGTCCGTGCTAGAAGAGCCATGTTTAATATTTTAAACTGGAATACTGTTGTATTAGTTCTTTACTTTCGATTTAACGTAGAACCCAAATCGTTATTATTTTATTAGATTGTCAAATGTCTTTAGCTTTGGCGGTGTTTATCTATTATCGGGGGGAGTTTGAGTTTACTGGCAGGTTTTGGCGGCTTCAACATTTAATATTCCTTAAAGTGAAAAATAAAAACAAAACCCTTAAGATAAAAAAAAAAACAAGCAATTTAAGTCTTTTCCGTTTCGGACAAAGGACATTTTAGAGCATTTTCTTGTACTCAGTGGCTACGGTTACGCCGGACGAAATCAGTATTTTTTTTTCCGGGTTACATCCATAGATATTGCTCCACGCGTATGGGTTTTGATAAATAGAGAGGGAAGTAATCATGTTGAATAACTGTTACAAAAATAAATAATGATTACGCCCATTTGATTAGCTTTTATTATTTATATTTAAAATATAAGCAAAAACGGTACATAAGAAACTCTTATATTCGGCCCTGAGAGGTCAGATCGCGAAATGATGTACACTTGGCAGGCCAAGACCTACAAAATGATATATACATCATGGGTCTAGGACTTATGGTTGCTAAGATATAGGGCGCTCCTTTGTTAATATAGCTTATATAGTAAAAAACGGTACTTTATAAGCCCCATTTTACGGCCCTCAGAGGTCAGATCGCGAAATGGACTTTTGATACACACATGGCAGGCCAAGACCTACAAAATGATATATACATCATGGATCTAGGACTTATGGTTGTTGAGATCTAGGGTGATGATGGACAGACAGACAAAACGGGGACAATAGAGCATTTTTTTTCGAAAATGCTCTAAAAAAATTGCTCTTAAATTTTGACATTTTAATTTTAGTAAATTGGCGGGTTTTTCGATTTTTTTAGTTTTTGCTGTCTTTGATGAAAAACAATCTGGCAGCGCTGTACAAGATACTCACTTGCAGATTTCGTTGTATGTTGCCTCGTTGAACAATGTTGAATAATCTCCTTGGAGAATTCGGCTTATAAGATCGTTCCTTTTATCGCAACTGTACAGCTCTTTGCAAACTTTAGTCATGGACATATCTGTAACACAACATGAAACATCAATTTCAAAATACAGCAATTACAAAAAAAAAATAAATGCAGACTATATTTAGGCCAATAATTAAAAAAAATGTCCACCTGTTTTTTTCGAGCAACGACTGCCTTTAGAAGAACATGTCCAGATGTCCAGTGACTAATAGCCATTGGCATGATTCCAGGGCGGGATGGGGGACTGTAAGGTAGGCAGCAGGTAATGGCATTACATAGAACATTTCTCACCATTTTACCCTTACACTTATTAAAATTTTAGCCAAGTTGTATAATGCGACAGTCTTTTTATTTTCAAGCCGGATAGTGTACACCTTTATTTAACTGCTTCTTTTCCTTTTAAACAAACTAGATTTTTAAAAAAAGTTCTCTTACCTTCTTACTTTAAACAACATAGATTTTTAAACATCTCTCTTACATTCTTACTTTAAACAACATAGATTTTTACACAACTCTCTTACATTCTTACTTTAAACAACATAGATTTTTAAACAACTCTCTTACATTCTTACTTTAAACAACATAGATTTTTAAACAACTCTCTTACATTCTTACTTTAAACAAACTAGATTTTTAGAAAGTTTTCTTACCTAATTACTTTAAACAAACTAGATTTTTAAAAAAAAGTTCTCTTACATTGTTCTTCTTTTTTTGAACACACTAGCCCTTTTAAAAGTTCTCTTACATTGTTCTTCTTCTTTTGAACACACTAGCCCTTTTACAAGTTCTCTTACATTGTTCTTCTTCTTTTGAACACACTAGCCCTTTTAAAAGTTCTCTTACCTTGTTCTTCTTCTTTTGAACACACTAGCTCTTTTAAAAGTTCTCCTGTTTCAACCACATCTTTACTTGCAATTGGCTCGCAATATCTTTTATATTTCTCCTCGCATTTAATAAATGTCTCCCTCTTTCTTAAAAATAAAAACGAAAAAAACAAAAAAACTCCACCTATTGGATAAATATTAAAAGCTGTTTGCATCTTTTAAATAAATTGATACAAAATAAATGAAAGAAAATAGGGCTATTATCCATGAATCAGAATAAACACTATGTAATGTTACTACTTTAAACATCAGTTGTCATATGAATGTCCGGCAGTCTATAGTATTTCATATCATTTGATGGTATTGCAAGGTTTTGATATCGGTCAGTCCCGCTATGTCGTAGCAGCGAACCCGACCTGCAATGCTTTGGGTTACGGGTTCGACTGAGGGGGACGGATGGTGATGCGGTAAATCACTAGACTGTCAACCTGTAGGTACCTGGTTCGATCTCCGTTGAGGACCAAGGAAAATTTTTCAGGTCTTAGCTCAAGTTCTCGATATATCTCCCGTGGTGCAATAAAAGCCGTCCCATTAATGGTTCATAGGATTCTAAGAGATTTTATCTCATCCTTACAGGGACTTCACACACACACACGGGTTCGACTCCCGGCGTAACCAGTCGTATGTTCTTCATGTTTCCTTCAAACTGTCGACTAAGATGGAGGGCACTACAACACCGCCCATGAAATACACATTCAAACACATCTTGTTCTTGCAGAGACTTTAGAAAAAAAAACATGAAATAGAGATAAAAACCGTAATGTAAACATAGAGAGAAAATCTCCAGTTCTCTCCCTCTAGTGATGAACCAAGGGCTTTTTTTTTTCTTGCCAATTGTGAAAGTTCCCTCTATATTTTCCGTTTGCCTTCTTTTTCATTCAATTCTCGGCTGAGGTAGAGATAAAGAGAGTTATAGCTCGAAAACACCAAAAACGTGACATTTATGAATTACGATGTGTAATTTAGGGTGGCTTTGTGGCGATTAGGTAGCAAGCCCAATCTATGTTCCATTGATTGTGTGTAAAATCCCTGCAGGGATGAGATGAAATCTCCTAAGATTCTATAAACCACAAAATGGACAGTTATTTTTATGGTGCCCTTCTTTCATCCCCACCATAGTCGACAGTGTAATTGCCATGGAAGCACCACGGGATATATAGAGTTGGCCTGAAATATCTATTGGTCTTCACCGGAGATCGAACCAGGGATCCTGAGGTCGACAGCCTAACGATTAATCGCACGGGTTTAGCTCCAGAGTTTCCAGTCACCTGCGTATCATCTCCCGTGGTTCCTCCATGGCCATTACATAATCGGCTATAAAATAAGGGCGAAGAAAAACCTTCCAATAAGTTATTTATGATATTGAAAAGGGTAAATATCAAATTCTTTTTATGGACTGTTTGACAAAAATCAAACATAATTTTGATTTACAAAATAATTTTTTTGTCCGACAGAAAGTTGTACAAAACGAAAAACAAATTGTAAAGACATGTACGATGGAAACACACTCTACTTACTGGCAAAGTTCTTTCTTCGCTGCGTAGTCTTTGGATGATTGGATTTTTTCAAGTTTAACAATGTCTATGTTTCTTATGTCGTTATAACATGAATCTCTTGGACATCCGTGTTTAATAACATGCCAGAGTTCAGCTAAGTCTGAAGCATAATACATTTTTAATTTTTTGTATGGTGTTTATATTTGCTTTACTTTTTAAAGGACAAAATGATAATAACACAACATTCTGGTCTTGTATACAGTAAAAATATACTACAAAGGAATGTAAATTATACAGAATGCGCATTCATTTTGAAACGATTTGTCCGAAACCCACCATATTTGTGTAATTTTATCATGTATCAATATTGTTAAATGCTGTACAGAAAAAATCACAACAACACAGGAGTATGTTCCAGGAAATTCCCCAATCATCGGGCATTACCGAAGGTAAGGAGAGATTTATAGTAATACAAGAGGAAAAGCCTGCGACTGAAGGGATAAGAAAGAAATATGCGAAATACTGCATTAGAAAAGAGCATGTGGCCTTTATTGATATGAACAGAATACGATATGAACAGAAATAACAAAGAAATATATGAAATACTGTAATAGAAAATATCCATTGGGCTTTATTGCCATGAACACAATACAATATGAAAACTACCTGTGAGGGAGAAACACGGTTACAATGCATACACCGCACGATATGAAAACTACCTGTTAGGTGCCATTTTTTAGTATTATTAGAGAACTTTTAGATGTCCCTTTTAGTTCTTTTGTTTTTACGCAAAGATGAAGTAGAAAAAATTGATGAAAAAAGAAACAAAAAAAAAACTCGTTTAATGGGAGCCTGAACAAAGAGCCGCACGCAGTACTTACAGCCACACACAGTACTTACAGCCTCACGCAGCACCTACAGCCGCACGCAGAACCTCAAGCAGCACGCAGTAATTACAGCCGCTCGCAGTACTTACATTCGCATACAGTACTTACAGCCGCATGCAGAAATTATAGCCGCACGGAGTAGTTCCAACCGCACGAAGTACTTTCAGTTTCACGCAGTACTTACAGTCGCTCACAGTACTTGAAGTTGCAAACGGTACTTACAGCCGCATGTAGAAATTACAGCCGCACGCAGTGCTTCCAACCGCACGAAGTACTTACAGTTTCACGCGGTACTTACAGCCGCTCGCAGTACTTACAGCTGCTCTCAGTAGTAATATTCGCATACAGTACATACTGCCGCACGCAGAAATTACAGCGTTACGCAATACTTACAGCAGCTCACAGTACTTAAAGTTGCAAGCAGTACTTACAGCCGCACTCAGTACTTACATTCGCACACAGTACTTTCAGTAGCAAGCAGTGTACCCTAAAGCCAGGTCAACTTTTCAAATTTTCCTCATTTTTGAAAATTTCTAGTATATTCCTGGGTATTTTTCAAACACAACTCTCGATGCCATACTTTTTTTTTAAAATTATAAGGTATAAACTAAGACAGAGTCGGAGTTCTTACAATGCCTGACAACATGCAGACGGATGGATTGTTTAAATGAATTTATATCTGAGCCCATTTGCTGCTAATAGTGTTAAGATAATACTTTTATCTCATAGTAAAACAGCAATATATATGGATTTATGGAAATGTGCGATAAGTGGGGCCCGATTTGATGGAAGTGTGTGATCAGAAGGGCCCAGGTTAGTGAGATTGTTTGCTCAGAGAGGCCCAGGCTGGTGGGAATGTGTGCTCAGAAGGGCCAAGGCTAGTGAGATTGTTTGCTCAGAGAGGCCCAGGCTGGTGGGAATGTGTGCTCAGAAGGGCCCAGGCTGGTGGGAATGTATGCTCAGAAGGGCTCAGGCTGGTGGGAATGTGTGCTCAGAAGGGCCCAGGCTGGTGGGAATGTGTGCTCAGAAGGGCCCAGGCTGGTGAGATTGTTTTCTACGAGAGGCCCAATCTGGTGGGAGTGTGTGATCAGAGGGGCCCTAGCTAGTGTCACTGTGTGCTCATAGGGTCCCAAATGGGTGGGAGTGTGTGATCAAAGGGGGCACAGGCTAGTGGGAATGTATTATCAGAGGGGCCCTAGCTGGTGTCAGTGTGTGCTCACAGGGTCCTCTATTGGGTGGGAGTGTGTGATGATACGGGCCCTTGTTTGTAGGAATGTGTGATCACAAGGGCCTTAGTTCGTGGAAGTGTGTGATCAGAAAGGCCCCCCTCCCCCATTTATTGTCGATCGTAATTGGACCATGATTAGCTGGCGCCGACGGGGATAATTCCAACAGGCGCTGCCCGGAATGTCAATTCGCTCTATAATATATATATATTTAATAATCTCACAGTCAGCTCCATCATTTACGCAGTAAAGATGGTACATATCGATATGTTTATCGATCCACCATTCAGTGTTGTTGTTCTCACAAACACCTTTTTTATTTGCTATACACGATCTCAGTTTTTGTGAATTCCTAAGGAAAAAAAAAAGGGGTGGGATAGGCAAAAAAAAAATCATGTAAAAGTGATAAATAAAAAAAAATATACATAGTGTTAAAATTTCTGAGTGTTACATTTCGGGAGACACGTAGAGAGCCGAATAAAATTTCCATGTTTTTTTAATTGGATTTTGTAACGCAACACATCGCTCTGCTGCCTCTGCTCTTATCGTTAAGCGATAGTTACCCAATTTAAGTTGTTTACTTGACAACCCGCGCCGTTCCTGTTTTCCTGGCGGTAGTAGGCACAGCCGTGCACTCAGCTGCAAAGTAAACCCTCCCCTCATAAATTACAATAGAACCATCTTTATGTTAGCCACTTTATATTGACATGGAAACCTCTTTATGTTACCACGGAAGCCACTCTATGTTGACATGGATACCTCTTTATGTTACCACGGAAGCCACTCTATGTTGACATGGATACCTCTTTATGTTACCACGGACGCCCTCCCTCCATGGAAACCTCTTTATATTATCAAAGAAGCCACTCTATGTTGACATGAGAACCTCTATATGTTACCACGGAAGCCACTCTATATGTTGACATAGAATGTACTTATGCTACTCACGCGCAAAGGTTCTTGTAGTACTTCTCATCCACCGCACTGCTGATTGGAGCCGCATATGTGTTCTCAGTTTCGACAATATGTTTCACACAGTGTACTACTTCCTTACAATTCAAGTCACTATTTTTCAAAACTGTCACTGCATCTGTTAATATAAAAACTCACCATAAATAATGCCATTACGCAGTTTGTTAAACTAAGGAGATAATTATTTTCAGATTTTCTAAGTACTAGCTTGTTGTGCACATAAAACTAAGAATAGCTAACTATTGCAATACTTCGTAAATTAAAAAAAAAATTCAAAATTAAAAAAAAAAAATAATCAAAGTATATGGTCAAAGTTACATATAGTCTACTTTGGCTATCAAAATCATTGACTTTTCCTGTCTAAATCACCTACTTTGTCTATCCAAATCATTGACTTTTCCTGTCTAAATCACCCACTTTGCCTATCCAAATCATTGACTTTTCCTGTCTAAATCGCATACTTTGCCTATCACACTAAATATCGATCACTTTTGCATATTAAAATATTGCCAGTGACTAAAAAGCCTCTTTCCAATAATTGCTAAATCCAATTTATTAAAAAAAAAAAAGGAAGGAATTTATATATTATACACGCATCAGTGAGTAAAAAAAAACAAACATTCAACATGGCGGGTTTCTATTTCCTCACACCAGGTCGTCAGTTCTTTTTAATATATTCTTTTCTATACTACCTTTATTCTTCCATTTTTCGCCGAACTCTTCGCACAATTTCGGAAGGCTATCTTTTACGTATTTGTATGCTACGTCTAATTGAAATGTTTGACACCTATGTTGCATTTTCTTATAGCAGTCGTACGATCTCAATACATTTCTGGTGAAAAAGGAAAATGAAAACTTTATTTAGAGATAGATTTAGTTACACTTTTAATGTGTCAATGTAATTAAATGGGTCTGTATGTTTTATGTTATGAGAATAAAAAAAATTGATGAAACGAGACACAGCCGTAGTCCAGGGGTAGTTTGATGTAGATCTTTATATCTGAACTTGGTCGTAAACTAGGGGTAGTTTGATGTAGATCTTTCTATCTGAACTTGGTCGTTAACTAGGGGTAGTTTGATGTAGATCTTTCTATCTGAACTTGGTCGTAAACTAGGGGTAGTTTGATGTAGATCTTTCTATCTGAACTTGGTCGTAAACTAGGGGTAGTTTGATGTAGATCTTGCTATCAGACATTGGTCGAAAACTAGGGGTAGATTGATGTAGATCTTGCTATCAGACATTGGTCGTAGTCTAAGATAGTTTGATGTCGATCTTACTATCTAAACTTGGTTGTTGTCTAGGGGTAGTTTGATGTAGATCTTACTATCTGAACTGGGTTGTAGTCAAGGGGTTGTTTGATGTAGATCTCACTGTAAGACATCGGTCATTATCTGTAAGGAAGGGTCACCTTGAATAAACCTCACAGATACTGCATGCTTATTTAAATTTGTAAGCCATTATGTGAAAAACATAAGATGGTTCTTCTCTCTTCTATCTTCTCTCATTCTCTCTCTCTCTGCCCATTCTCTCTGTAGATAAAACATCAGTGAGGGAATTCCTCCCTTAAACCAGTCTAATGGTCCCCACCCTCCTATCACTCTCACGCCCCCCCCCGCTGACCAACTGCCCTCCCTCCATACTAGTCTCACGCCCATCCAACCAATCGACTGCTCCCCTCCTACCTCTCTTACATTCACTCATGAGTTTAGAGCTTTAAACACTGTTTGTACGTTTACTACGTTATGCGATGTTACTTTCCGAGCAAGCCAGTAAGGTGAAAAGGGTGTGTGCTGATTATTGCTTTCTGTATTATATATATACACTAGCTGTACCATGTAAAACATGTGCATAGATTTATGTCCCATTAGGCTTCTTTGGTAGGCTATTTTATTTTTGGTTTCGGGCAGATCCGATTTTTCAAGATTGTATTTTAAACTGGGATACTGTTGTATTAATCCTTTACTTTCAATTTAACGCAGAACCCAAATCGCTATTTTATATATATATATATATATATATATATATATATATATATATATATATATATATTGTAGGAAGCTAGATGATACTCACTGACGACAAAGTTTATCGTATTTGCTCTTGTTGTGCACTTCACTGAGATAATCCATTTCAAGTTTCTCTATTTCTTCTTGCTGTCTTAAACATTCTTCCAGCCCTGAGCAATTTGTATGAAATTCTTTCACGTAGCAGCCTGCTTCTGTAACAGAAAATGGCCCAAAAATATTCTTTTGGTGTATTTATAAGAAAATATTTGTTATCTATACTCTTCTCTAAATTATCGATTCTGATATGATTTTTCGATTCCAATGTAAAGAAAAAGTAGATAATTATGATCGAAAACATAATAGATTGGTGTCAAATAAATAGGAGGAGAAATTGGATACCGGATAAATATTCTTCAATTGCGATACCCCAAATATTTTAAAGAAATTGCAGACACCCAAAATGAAGCATTCCATCACAAGTGTTATACATTTTTTTTCTTACAATATATAAATAATAGCGGTGTGGGTTCTGCGTTAAATCGAAAGTAGAGAATGAATACAATAGTATTCCAGTTTAAAATCGTCAAACGTAAACAATAGTAATAAAAATCATGAAAAGTCGGAACTGTTCGAAACCAATAATAACCTAGCCTACTGATCAAACCTAAGGGAATATAACACTATGCAAAGGTTTTGCAGGGTACAGCTAGTAATAAATAATATCAATAGAACTATAGAAATAACATTCATACATATAATGGCATATGCAATTAACATACCGCAAAATGCAAAGACTGCAACCAATGTAAACAGTAGAATGTACATTGTCAACGTATTCATTCAGTCCACCGATAGTGATTTCCCAGTCTGCCTGGGTCTTAGCTCTGTTGAACGATATTTTCTAACTGGCGATGTGCCAACTTGACTTGGTCGCACAATTAGCAGTTGGAAAAAAATATTATTTAGGATTAGTTTAATAGGATTTAACCTGTGGCCATTGTCTCGCGAGCTTTTAGTCCTAAAACAGTATTTTTAATCAAATGTGCGTTGTTCTGTACTCAGGGCCTTTCTTACTGATTGCGGAGCCCCTCTTCTAATTTTTTTACAATAAAAGCTATTACTATTAACTGAATTTAAAATTCTGGGCCCCTGTTAGGCGCGGGGCCCAATTTGGAGCTATCGGTCAAATCGGCTTTGTCTGTACTATTTTTTAGAGGAATACTTAAAATAATGTCAAAAAATGTATTGTGTAGAAATGTGCTTAGAACCTGACTCATAGTAGGTGTAAACAATTCTTCAATTAAAGATTGCGGATGTCACTTCACCTGAAATATGTACAGAGGTTTTGAGCCATGCATTCTGTGTCGCTGCCTTCAATGATATCGGGGGAGAAAAATAGAAAAAAGAGAGTAGTAGTTTATATAACTCAACAAATCTTCAGTTCATACTTGTTGGCTGGATGAATGTACACAATTCGTTCAAGTGCATTTAAGGTTTACATCAACTCATTCCCTTTAGAGTTTAGACAATGGCCAAAGTCAGCACTGAGTAAGGGTTTTAAACAGCTTATGCGCTTTGTGAAAAACATAAGCAAAAGAGAACACATGTGGCCTCGCGGTACATGTTAGTAACATATGTCTAATTTAAAAATTAAAAAAAAAGAAACTTAATTTAATAAAACATTATTTTATCATTGATAAATTAACACATCCCCCCCACCCCAGAATCTTAAGTTGACCCCTTGAAATGTTTCATTGGGCCGCAGTTACATGGTGTGATGGCCGACATCTGAAGTATCGGATAATTTTAGCCACAACAAACAAGCATTTCTAACGTTCTAATCGATAAATTGCAAGTCAATTCTTGGACTAAAGGGGGTGAAATAAAACACAACAAGAGACAAACACAATTGTAGAGATGGTGCGATCTAGTTCAGGGCTATAAGAGACAAACACAATTGTAGAGATGGTACAACCTAGTTCAGGGCTGTAAGAGACAAACACATTTGTAGAGATGGTACAACCTAGTTCAGGGCTATAAGACACAAACACATTTGTAGAGATGGTACAACCTAACTCAGGACTATAAGAGAAAAAAACATTTGTAGAGATGGTACAACCTAGTTCAGGGCTATAAGAGACAAACACATTTGTAGAGATGGTACAACCTAGTTCAGGGCTATAAGAGATAAACACATTTGTAGAGATGGTACAACCTAGTTCAGGGCTATAAGAGACAAACACATTTGTAGAGATGGTACAACCTAGTTCAGTGCTATAAGAGGCAAACACATTTGTAGAGATGGTACAACCTAGTTCAGTGCTATAAGAGACAAACACATTTGTAGAGATGGTACAACCTAGTTCGGTGCTATAAGAGACAAACACATTTGTAGAGATGGTACAACCTAGTTCAGGGCTATAAGAGGCAAACACATTTGTAGAGATGGTACAACCTAGTTCAGTGCTATAAGAGACAAACACATTTGTAGAGATGGTACAACCTAGTTCAGGGCTATAACAGACAAACACATTTGTAGAGATGGTACAACCTAGTTCAGTGCTATAAGAGACAAACACATTTGTAGAGATGGTACAACCTAGTTCAGGGCTATAAGAGACAAACACATTTGTAGAGATGGTACAACCTAGTTCAGGGCTATAAGAGACAAACACATTTGTAGAGATGGTACAACCTAGTTCAGGGCTATAAGAGACAAACACATTTGTAGAGATGGTACAACCTAGTTCAGGGCTATAAGAGACAAACACATTTGTAGAGATGGTACAACCTAGTTCAGGGCTATAAGAGACAAACACATTTGTAGAGATGGTACAACCTAGTTCAGGGCTATAAGAGGCAAACACATTTGTAGAGATGGTACAACCTAGTTCAGGGCTATAAGAGGCAAACACATTTGTAGAGATGGTACAACCTAGTTCAGGGCTATAAGAGACAAACACATTTGTAGAGATGGTACAACCTAGTTCAGGGCTATAAGAGACAAACACATTTGTAGAGATGGTACAACCTAGTTCAGGGCTATAAGAGACAAACACATTTGTAGAGATGGTACAACCTAGTTCAGGGCTATAAGAGACAAACACATTTGTAGAGATGGTACAACCTAGTTCAGGGCTATAAGAGGCAAACACATTTGTAGAGATGGTACAACCTAGTTCAGGGCTATAAGAGACAAACACATTTGTAGAGATGGTACAACCTAGTTCAGGGCTATAAGAGACAAACACATTTGTAGAGATGGTACAACCTAGTTCAGGGCTATAAGAGACAAACACATTTGTAGAGATGGTACAACCTAGTTCAGGGCTATAAGAGGCAAACACATTTGTAGAGATGGTACAACCTAGTTCAGGGCTATAAGAGGCAAACACATTTGTAGAGATGGTACAACCTAGTTCAGGGCTATAAGAGGCAAACACATTTGTAGAGATGGTACAACCTAGTTCAGGGCTATAAGAGACAAACACATTTGTAGAGATGGTACGACCTAGTTCAGGGCTATAAGAGACAAACACATTTGTAGAGATGGTACGACCTAGTTCAGGGCTATAAGAGGCAAACACATTTGTAGAGATGGTACAACCTAGTTCAGGGCTATAAGAGGCAAACACATTTGTAGAGATGGTACAACCTAGTTCAGGGCTATAAGAGGCAAACACATTTGTAGAGATGGTACAACCTAGTTCAGGGCTATAAGAGACAAAAACACATTTGTAGAGATGGTACAACCTAGTTCTAGGGCTATAAGAGACAAACACATTTGTAGAGATGGTACGACCTAGTTCAGGGCTATAAGAGGCAAACACATTTGTAGAGATGGTACAACCTAATTCAGGGCTATAAGAGACAAACACATTTGTAGAGATGGTACGACCTAGTTCAGGGCTATAAGAGGCAAACACATTTGTAGAGATGGTACAACCTAGTTCAGGGCTATAAGAGACAAACACATTTGTAGAGATGGTACAACCTAGTTCAGGCTATAAGAGACAAACACATTTGTAGAGATGGTAATGAACCTAGTTCAGGGCTATAAGAGGCAAACACATTTGTAGAGATGGTAGCACATTAGTTCAAACTAAAGGCTATAAGAGACAAACACATTTGTAAAGATGGTACGACCTAGTTCAGGGCTATAAGAGGCAAAAACACATTTGTAGAGATGGTACAACCTAGTTCAGGGCTATAAGAGGCAAACACATTTGTAGAGATGGTACGACCTAGTTCAGGGCTATAAGAGACAAACACATTTGTAGAGATGGTACGACCTAGTTCAGGGCTATAAGAGACAAACACATTTGTAGAGATGGTACGACCTAGTTCAGGGCTATAAAACTGATTGAAAAGTTTCAAATAAAAAAAAAGACAGAAGCAAATCGATTTTTAATTATTTTTCTCTTGCTTACTAATTGTTATGGACAACACCTGCAACAGACTGTTTCTTACTAAAGCTCCGAACTTACGGACTTAAGTGGCTGGCTAGGGCTCACTACTGTTAAAGCCCCCCCCCCCACAGCCCCAAGCTCAAAGTTTTGTTTAACAGTTAACTTTAAATGACTGCTATGATTACCGGGGGGGGGGGAGGGGGCGTTCGTTATCAAACATTTAATTAGGGTCTCCGGATTTTGAAAGATGGCATCCTCGATAGAGTTTTCGCTTAGGGGTCCTCAAATAACCTTTGAACTATGGCCCCCCCTTCTTAAATGTTACTTTGACTTGTTCTACCCTCTTCACTTTCTATGCTCCAACCCCTCCCCTCCTCATCCCCCCGAAAAAAACCAAAAACTAAAACAAAACAACACCAGCCCTGCCATTCTCAACCCATGTGGGGGGGGGGGTCTTACAATTCACAGTCGATCCCTGAATTGTTTCAGCCCTACAAGGGAACTAACTATATATCTAGTCAGGGCCGACCTTACGAGCAGCGGGGGCCCAATTTAACGGATGCTTGCCAGGCCCCGCCCTCTCTCCCAATCTTCGAAAAGCCTGAGCAATGACTGACAGTGATATAGCTTAAAAGTAAATTGCGGGGCCCCCCTGCCAGGCGTGGGGGTGCCAATTTGTGGCAATGGGTCAAATCGGGCTAAGGCCGTTCCTGTATTAAGTACATTGAGAACCGTAAGAACAGAGCCGGTGTTACGGTAAAACGATTGCCTAAGAACATTCTCTACTAGCAACCCCCTTACCCCCTACCTATCCCCCGCATCCAAGTAAGAAATCATTTGTTGCCATTATTCGATGAAAATGTACTCCTTTTTATTCTTTAAATCTTGGAAATAAATACTCTGAGTCATCTTGCCATTTTCAGGGTGTTTTAAAGTTCAGATGAGTAGTGCTATGAGTGAGTTTCACACACTACCTGCAGGCAGACACCATTTTTTAGATAATGTGGGTGGTCCCGTTGGCAGGGACTATCAAAGATAGGCTTGCCATACGTCCCGGTTTTGCCGGGACAGTCCCGGACATACTGGGTTGTCCCGGTGTCCTGCCCGGTTGTTGAAATTGTCCCGGTTTAGATTCAGGGCACAGTTTCTTGGAAATAATTGAGCAAAATTATTAGATCAGAGAATGATTAATCTGCTATTGTGTGATCAGTAACATTTTGGTAAGTAACACATTAATACAAATTTACAGAAGTCGGCAGAGTTGATAAAAAAGAATCTCGGAAAACCTAAGGTTAACACTGACGAGCTTTTTGATGAGTTTGTTCTTGCCAAGAAATTTTGGGCTTTTAAAGTAGGTAATTGGAAAAGAGAAGAAAAGGAAAACGATCGTAAAAAATCAAGCGAAGAAAAATGGATGGATCTACTCTCTTCCTTTAAGCAACAAAACATCGCAATGTCTAATCTTGGAATTGTTGTTGAGTATGAGTGCTGTCTTCCTGGAACATCCGCCCCAGTTGAGCGGGTTTTTTTCGATGATGAACAGTGCCTGGTGTGATGAACGGGGTTTGATGCATGAGTCCACAGTCCGTGGTTTGATGGTGTGCAAAGTTAACTTCGGACTTTGCTGCAATGAATTTTATGAAAAAAATTAAAGAGAAGAAGGACTTATTGAGAAAGGTTCACTCAAGTGAAAAATACGAGTGGTACAACAAGTAGAAAACTGTTTTGTTTGTAAAAATATCAAGTTTGTTTACCATTATGAATAAAATAACAAAGATTATCTATTCTATATTTTAAGTGTTTTTTACATTACTGTTTTCATACCCCCCCTCCCCCGAAACCGACATCCCTAAACCTAAAGTAAAAAAGACAGAACTGTCCCGGTTGGTCCGTAAAAAAATGGCAACCCTAATGAAAGACGCTCAGAAGACGTGTCAATCTGTGAAAAATGAGCAAATAATTTGATATCGATTTCTATTTTTAGGTTTTTTTTTTATATCGGGTGCAGCATTCCTTTTTCTCAGCGGAGCGCGCGCAGATACATTGGAACAAATTGCTCTAATGTTTTTTTCTAGCGATAGAACTTAGAGATATGTTGAGAATTTTTTGCTAATTTTTTTTTCTTATCGCCATACACATACTTTAGAAAAATAAGTGAGATCATTGGTTAAAGGACTTTTGTGATCTCTCAGTTATGCATATCCAAAAGGACAAATTTGTGTGCAAAGGAGAGAAAAGAAATATCATAACATAACAAATGGGACAACTCTTGAATTTTTATTAACTCACTCGATGATTCAGTTTCATAAATGTATAAATAGCTTATTGTTTCTTACCACTCACCTAGGAGCTTACCACCGCAATAAAACTGTACTCACCACAACGACCCCGTTATGTCAAAAACCGTTTCTAAATCCTTGTCTTAATCTACGCCTAGCAAGCAATACAAGCTCCCAGGTGTCTAACCCAGTTAAGGCCAGATACAGCTTGCTGAAACGACGTCGTCTAGGAAAAGACGTTTGACGTCCCGTTGAAAAAAGTTCTATACTCAACTTGATAACAAAATCTATAAACTCAACTTGATAACAAAATTTATCAACTCAACTTGATAACATCTACCCCAATTCAAAGCGGCATTTACTAAGGTCTAATGAAAGAAGGAGAAAAATTACAAAGTAATTTAAAAGAAAACTTTAAAAAAGAACACGGGTGCTTACAATTTGATGGACCAAACAAAATAAAGTATATGAGGTTGTTGTTATAAAAAATGAAAAAAAGGGAGGTCAGACTCGCTGTTCTTCAGCAGGCAAATCAAAAGGGGAGACAATATTCAATGAAAAAAATATATCTTCTTTCTTTCTTTCTTTGGCCCTACATGTTATTTAGGGCCCTAGTCTGCCATACTACTCTTCTATTCACTTTTCCCGAAAGAAAACTGCTCAATGAATAAAAATGATTGTCTCTGACACAGCTGCATCATATACTTGAAAAATTGGTGCAGTCACACTGTTACATAAACACTTTCAAAATGTTGGATTAGAAAAATCTGTATACATTGTATGATATCACCACATTCTAGATACAATATTGAAACATGTCATAAATGATCATTTTAGTACATCAACAGCTTCACCAAACATCAGCTACTCATTTGTTTTAACAATAGCAGAAAAGTATGAACAACTCAAAACATCATTTGATAATGCTGGAGCACAACTAAAGAAATCGGAACAAGGGTCTGGCGAGATGACATGGTTTTAACAAAATGCTACAGGATTTTCAAAACTAGAGGAAGCTTACCAAATGTAAATTTTCAATCACTTCCAAAAATCAGTAATAAGAGATGGAAATCAATGGCAATTTATTGTTTGTCATGATTCGTTCTGATGAGCATCTGCAAACAGCTATGGCAGCATGTGATTTTATCAGTGATACGTGGGCTGACATCTGGTTCACTGCCCAGTATTTCAATACTACTGACTTTGATAATTTATCATAAGCTTTTAAGCAGGATACAAACACTTTGAAGTCATTAAAAACATTATGGTCCACATATCCAACTTCTATACCAACGAAACGTTCTAATATCTGTGCAGAGCGTGCAATTAAAGTGATACATGATTTACTTCCACTTGCAAGTCCATTGAAAAATTGAATATTAAAATTCTTCTATTAATACACAATAGAAATGTACATTGTAACATTGTAGCAATTATCAATATTATACTTATGTCAATTTTATTTGTAATGGTGAAACATGTATTGAAATATTTGAAAATTTGTATGTTATAAAATATTCGTGTCGATCGGAGGGTGAACTTTTTTTTATGCAAAACAAAAATTACCCATATTTTCTTTATTTGTGATACAAAGCTCCACCAAATATGATATGGGGAACTAGGGTTACCTTTTAATCATACCCCTAGTGTGTATGTATGAGTTTCTTATGTTTCACTGAATGATTGTTGACTTCCATTAATGGCCTGTCACCAATTGACTGTCGAATAGACACATATGTAGTACAAGCTCTATCACATAATGTCGTCAAGATGAGAGCGCTCTGTCTGAACTAAAAAGTAATGCACTGATACAATGTTTAACTGAATAAAGAAATTAAACATTGATTTATTTCATAATTTGAATTGCCACGAGAATTTGAGATATATAAAATACACACACACACACACGCACACACACACACACACACACATATGTATATATATATATATATATATATATATATATATATATATATATAAACATGGTGCAAGTAAAAACAGTGGAGAGAACCCAGGATAAAAGGGGAAATACTGGAGGGGAAATCCTGTAAATAAAAAAAAATTACTATGGTTATAATAATTGGTGAAATTATAAGATTGGTTTACTCAACATACAAATAAAGAGTTAATTTCATAATGAAATGACAATCTGCCAGGCTGTATAAGCGAAAAGACAACCCAATGATTTTAATGTCGATATTTCAGACAAAAAAAAAATAAAAAGCTGATTTCAACATTTAATATATATTTTTAGGTAAATAATTCATAAACATTTTCATATATTTTTCTTTCTGTAGATAATTTATATAGACTTTACAATACAGTCTGGACGAATGCTTAACATGATTTGAAATATTTTTCTGTGCAATGAACTGTATGCAGGACCACATATTTTATCGAAGATCTGTATAATACAGGTCTGGTAATCAACAAACCTGGGAATAAACCAAACAATACCTAATTAGAAACATTAGAGCAACCATCTCTGATACATAATAGAGTTAACAGCATTACATAGGAATATGTCGGAAAGGAATAGGTATTGTTGGTAGATTAACAAAAAAGAAATGAAATACATAGGCAATAGGGATCTATTTTAATGGGCGGAAGAATACACAAAAATGCCTCATTGTAAAATGATACATCGAAAAAAAAAGTTTTAAACGTAAATAATAATTTAAAAAATCATAATAATATAAATGTACTATTAGAAGCGTTCGTGTCTTTTGGGGCCCAACGGCAGGTACAGTTGGTGGGCGCTAGGTAAGGTATTTTTGGAGCCCTGGGTAACGTACATTTGGGGGCCCATGGTAAGGTTCATTTGGGGAGGGGGGCCCTAGATAAGATTTAGCTATGAAACCCTTCTATATTTTTGAAATTCGGTCATAGCATCGATTAAAACAATTAAACATGGTTGAGAAAATAAAATTACAGTAAAAAAAAAAACAACTCTAGTAAAGGGAAATCAATCTAGCCGCATACATGTATTTTGACTTCCGATCAGAACGACACTACTTAAAATAGCAGGAGGGTAGTTATAATAATAAAAAAACAACAGATTAAACTTTTAACTTGTATTATGTCACTGCAAAATGGATTACTGATAATAGGCCAGGCCCGTAGCGTGCGGCGGGGGGGGGGGGGGCGTGCGAAAGATGGTTGGGGGTAATGGGAAGAGACAGCCACATAATGCAACATGTGTCTATCCACCAAGAAAGACACTGGCTAAAAGAAGAACATAATAGCAAACGGTTCTTAATATTATTATTATTGCTATTATTATTGTTATTATTAAAACTATTATTGTTATTAAAATTGTTATTATTATTATTATCATTTTTTAATTAGTAATGTTATAATTCTTATTATTTTACAAACATATATATATTTTATCATTGACAGATTAAAGTGTCTTGATGTTAACTTTTTGATAAATAATTTTAACGACTTACCCACAGCTTTCCTTTGACAATTTTTTTTCAATTTGTTTTTCAGATATGCAATCTACGTAGTCCATTCTTGTTGGGCACAAAGGTTGATACAGTGCGGCTACATCTGGGGAATACATTTTTTTTTTCTTTAAAAAAAAAATTTAAACAATATCAGAAAAGCTACATTTGTTTTGTTTTGTTTAAATATTAATATTTTTTAATGGTCTGAGTCAACTGTTGTGTGGGTGTTGACAGAGACTCCAAGATTCAGTATCAATTTTGTATATATATATATATTGCAAACGTGATAACATTTACACTTGTGTAAGATCAAATATGATTCATATAGTTTAATGAGCTCTCGCTTCACTTTGTTTCGACTTGAGCTAAATATGATATATATATATATATATATATATATATATATTATATATTAGCTGTACCCTGCACAACCTTTGCATAGAGTTATATCCCCTTTGGCTTGATCGGTTGGCTAGGTTATTTTTTTTTTTGGTTTCGGACAGATCCGATTTTTTCATGATTATGTTTTAAACTGGAATACTGTTGTATTCATTTTTTACTTTCGATTTCACTCAGAGTCAAAATCACTGATATATATATGATCGCTTTTTTAATAATCAGGATACAATTTGCTACATAAACTATCCATATCCCGTTTAACGGATGGTTAAAAAAAAACTTAATTTCCCACCTTCATTGCGAAAATGATAAAATAAAATCACAGGCCTTAGTTAAATAAACTATAGCAGTTAAGCGACAACCTTTTCTTCCACTACCAGAGCACAAGTATTTTCTAACGTTTAGTTTATATTTAACAGTAGACTCATCATCACCGAAGCTGCTACACTTATCAATATCCTTGAAATTTAAACCTGAACATTGGTCTTCAGCTCTGAAAAAAAAATTCATACATATTTATATAATTCGAACATTTATACAAATACTAGTTCAGCGGTAATAAACATTTCTAGTTCAGTGGAAAGGAGCCGTTCGCATATATAACGCAAAAATGTCAAAATTATACCCCTTCCCCTTATATAACATTATGTAACTCTTGTGTGATATAAGAATTTAACAAAAATAACAAATTTGCATCCACCCCCCCCCTGCTACAGTACACAAATAAAAAAAAAAATTTTAGTTTTCAAAATGGTGCCCAAAATTTTTTTTTGCCTAGGACCCCTAAGCTGTAAATCCGGCCCTGGCTATACGTAATAAATCACAGCATCTATATTTGAATATGAGTTTTTTTTAATCACTTACTGGCAAAACTTCTTCAAGATTTTTGCATCTGTTAAAGTCTCGTAATCCCCATACATAATTCCGTTAATATCCATTAGCTGTAATACGCAGGCTTTCATTGGTTTACATTCCGGGAAAATGTGTTTGTAAGGAATTAGTGCATCTGTTAAACAAATTTCAATGAAAATTTATTCATATGAGTAATATTGGGGATATGGAATGTTTGTTTTTTTAAATCTCTTAACAAGAAAATCGTATCTAGTCCACATTTTAAAGAAATATTCAGTAATGCACAGCGCATGTCACTACACAAAAAAAACAAAAAAAAAACAATACAAAAAAACTGACCAAATGCACAATCACAGACACATATATAGCAACAATGCTCAATGTTAACATAATTAGGCCGACTGATAGTTGGCATCAAGTCCGGCCTAACGAATTGCGGGGCCAAATTTAACGGACGCTTGCGAGGCCCTTCTTCTAATTGTCGGTCTTTTTTAGAAAATCAAAATTCGTACATCTACTAAGTCAACTTATTAGAAGAAACTTTTTTTTTAGAGAATTACTAATTTATCGATTTGATGTGTAATGTAATGGTCACCTTACTGGGTTTTTCGGGACGGATGGCCGAGTGGTGTAGATACTCATGTGTCGACCTGAGAGTCCTGGGTTCGATCCTCGGTGAGGCCCATGGAATTTTTCCAGGTAAAATTTGGTGCACAGTCGTCCCACACGTCCACCCATCTTAAATGGGTACCTGACTTTAAGTTGGGGAAGTAAAGGCGGTTGGGCGTTGTGCTAACAACACAATCCCTTCATATGCCGAGGTTATAGAAACAGATGAATTCTACACTTAATCTGCCCCGAAGGCCCGCTAGGGCTAAGAAGGGAACTTTACTTTTATTTTACTGGGTTTTTGTTTCTTAATTATGGTTACATTATTATGATAACTAAAAGTCCGTTGATGGCCCATCATTTTCTCCCGGTGTTAAAATATTTGAGCACTCCATATATATTTTAAAGTTTTGTGTGTTTACTAACGATGTAACTTACCACAATAGGCGATGACAGAAAACATGGCGTACAATAATTTGTACATTTTTAGATATAGGTCTCAACTTGAAGAGAGAGATGCTAAGAAATGAATGTTCTGTACCTTACACTGGAAGATGATTGTACTACAGCTCAGTGATTCTCAAAGTGGGCAAGGAAACCTTTTGGGGGGGGGGAGGGCGGCTAAAGATGTTCTTTAATTTTTTAGGGGTGGACAATCGGCTATATCAAGGAGGCAATATAATATTTTGTTCATTTATTCTTGAAGCGTGTAGATACTCGACTGTCCACCTGAGAGTCCTGGGTTGAATCCTCGGTGAGAAATATTTCCAGGTGAAATTAGTTTCAAAGTCGTCCCACAAGTCCACGCAGCTTTAATTGGGTAACTGACTATAAGTTGGGGAAGTAAAGGCGGGCCGGGCTTCGTGCTGACCACATATTCCCTTGATGTGCCGAGGTTATAGAAACAGAATCTACACAAAGAAATCTTTCACTTATCTTCCTATTAATTTATAAATGAGATTTCATTGGGTACTCAAGAAACCAGAATTTAAAATTTCTTTTTCCCTATTTTCTACCTAAGGTCTGGCCTTAACGGGTTCGTAAAGGGGGAGGGGTGGTGAGGGGGCGATTTGCTTTTTTTTTTATTTTTCTAAAAGTGGGTGATAGACGAAAAATCAAAGTTTGAGAATCTCTTAAGTATTAAATGACCTGATTCTTACTTACCTTAATAATAGTCAGATTTAATTGTCTTTTAATGTCAATTTTTTTATTGTTTGTCAATCAATACTATTGTTAGTATAGGAAATGGCTAAACAGCTTGTATTTCACATGATTTACCAACGACTAGATTTAGCCGGTTATTGCAGAAACCTTTGTCTCGACTAAAGCTTAACATTTATATTTTTGTATGTTTCGGTTTAAAACACTTTCAATAAGGCAAATAAATATTGGTTGAGGTCCTTTCCCAAGGTCCAAAAGTTATTGTTTTTTGGGCCCCCTCCTCCCCTAAATAGATAAGTACGATCACAGCGTAAAAAAAATGTGTTCAACTAGCTGTGTAGTCGTTTGCGCATGCGTATTATTCACCGAGCGCGTGAGTCTTTGTATATATATATATATATATATATATATATATATATAGGCTATATGTTATTGATTATGTTATACCAGATATTGTTTCAGTAGTAGCATATACACTTTATTATTCCAGTTGATATGTTTATGGGACGGATGGTCGTGAGCTGTAGAGCTCCAGTCTACCGTCCAAAATGTCCACTAAAGTAATAAAAAAAAAACAATATTTAAGTCTGGTAAAGTTCCCAAGGGGTATTTTGCTAAATATGCAGTCGTTTCGAAATATAGATTCAACACTTGATCTAACACTACTAAATGTCAAGGAAATCTAGACTTTTTCTATGTTCTATTTCTAAAATTATCTTTGTACGTATAAAATATTGTTCTTGTGCTATGTTTTCTATTTGTGTACTATAAGTCGATGTGAGTAATTCAGGATTAATTCAGAAGTCACTCCAAAAAAAAACAAACAACAACATTCTATTAAACATGTCAATAAAGCTTTAAGCCCATTTCAAACCAACTTTGTAAAAAAAAAAAGTTTGACTTCATGGGATGAATAGCATTTAACAAAACAACTTTAAAATAATTTATTTTGTTTCGTTTGGGAAATCATTTTAATGTTTGATGGCTTCAGTTATAACTGAAACAAACGTATGACTTAGACACATTTCTAGCTGAAACAAGCTTCTAACTAAAACGAACTTCTAACTGAAACAAACTTCTAACTGTGATTTAGAGCATGGTTTCTTCAATAGCCCTCAGTAGCATTGTTTATAGCTAGGGGGCCCGCCAGAAATATGTCCAAAAGGGGGTTGGGGGGTCCATAAACAATACTTCTCCCTTTCAGAGGCCGTAAGTCCATGCGTCACATCTCGACGATGTTACGGCCTTAGTGTTGATGGTTTAATGTGCGAAACTGCTTCATTGTTTTTTAATGTATGACACAGATTTACTTATCTACTGTGACTATTGTTGTTTGCTTGCTAGCTCGTAGAGTATATTTTAAAGTCAGAGGCGGGTAAACAGGGCCCATGATACTGGGTTGCTTATTTAATGAGTCCCCCCCCCCACCCCGCTCTATTTTGGTCGTGGTCTGGCCCTTCTGTCGAATTTAAGAACCAACTTTGACCCGTATTTCAAAAAGTTTACCCCTCCCCTGTTCTATGCTCTCTTCTTGTTTTATTTTATTATCATTATCATTCTTCCTCTCTTTCTCTCTCTCTCTCTCTCTCTCTCGCCACACATAGCAAGCTATCTGTTCAAAAGCATGTATATGTGACTCTCTGTATACATACAAACACATACACAATCACACACATATATATTTTGTTTGTCTGCCCTCTATTTACGTGTATTCATCTGTTCTAAATATATATATATATATATATATATATATATATATATATATATATTAGGGTGCATCACCACAATAGAGGAAAAAATTGATTGTTTGTTTTTGAGCTGTCTATGTTTCTAATTTGTTCTAATAATCATTAATAATAACTTGTGTAAAATATTTTTCAAACCAGAGTTGATTTAGAGGTCCACCCCCTCCCCCCCCCAAGAAATCACAAAAACCGTGATGAAGAACTAAACAAAAAGATGAAGACAGAAAAATGAGATAAGTGCCTCATTTGTGAAAGCATTGCCCAGTCATCAATTAACAGTAGCAACAGTGAAAGTCGAAGAAAACAACAACAGCAAAACACAAAGACTTTGAAATTGAATTCCACTTTATTATGAAAAGCAATTATGTGAAGCTGCCGATGTAGAAGAGTCTTCAGAATTAGAACTTGCAACCAAATAGCCTAGAATTTCTTCAGGATATGTTGTCATCTCCAGATGTTTCACTTGATAGAATAAACCTATCAGACAGGAAGTTTACTATATTAGCTGTTATAGCGCAAGCTAGTGGCCAGAGTCTTTATGATGCAGCCTTGAACATCGCAAACGATTAACACATCATAAATGTCACTACGGGAAAAGCTCTTGGCTCGTGATAAGACACCATTACTGGTCCATGAGGACTGCTAAATCATGCAGGATACAACATATAGTATAATCCACACTCAAAAACAGATAGAGGTTGCTGTTGTTGTAAAACCGATAAAATATTGGGTATCACTAAAATTACAGCAGGCATTGGTCAAGAAAGCACAGGCCAAAGCAACATACCAGTTGCTCAATCTGTGAGAACTAACTGAAGACATTTTAGTTACTTCACACAGTTATCAGAAATATGGCCGTATTTTCCTTTCTGAATTTATATATATATATATATCTCAAGGTAATGTAATATTTATGGTGTTCAGTTTGTTTTTATTTCTATAGAATTGTGTCTATATCTTGCAAATAATGTGCTGTTGTTCCCTTTACCACCAACATCTATGTCTTAGTGTTTTGTTTTTTTTTTGTTTTTTTTTTTTTATTTTCTTATTACATAACATAAATGAATTGTATAAGGGTGGAGTCTGAGTAGCTCGCACACAATGCAGACAATTCAAACTAACACATTTATAACTATAATGTTTAAAGCTTTGATATTTCTTTCTTTTTTAAGGGGCCTGATATTTTCTTCTGCATCTGTGGCCTCAACTGATACATGATTGCCTCAAGGATTGATGGAATATTTTTTTTTTAAATTAAAGGGCAGATTGAAGCTATACAACATTCTATCTAATTCTGTTATGTTCTTTGATACATTAACTTAACCACACATTATCAATAAGGTTTTGCATTCTGTGTTATTCAAAACAATATGTCTGTTAAGTATATTAAAGCTAAAAATTTGAATAATTTCTTTTTAATGAAACGCGTGCATGGGGTTGGCAATATTTTCTTAGTTAATTCTGGGTACAATATATTGTACTATAACACAATGTGTATAACAGTAAATAAATCATGTGCTATCCATGTGGCAAATCGCTCAACTTGCAGGTACTCACGTCTCTCTTTTTTAAATATGTCATGTTGAATATGGTAAAACCATAAAATGAAGAACCGTTGGGAAAGATTCCTTTAAAATGAATTATGATTTATCAATGATATGGTGTTTTGTGCACATATTATATGGATGTTCAAGTTTAATTGTTGGGAGCTCTTTTTGTTAAAATTGTGTACACACATAATGAGGATATTTTTTTGGATGTACATGATAAAATATGTCCTTTGGAATTCAGTTTAGTACATAGATATGCTATTTTTTATTTTAAAGCAAAAATTACCCATATTTTCTTTATTTGTGATACAAAGCTCCACCAAATATGATATGGGGATATAGGAGTTATATTTTAGTCATACCCCTAATGTACATGTAGGTGATATAACATTAAATATTTTTACTAAATACATTGATAACGCACTAAAATATCTGTCACCATATTCAACTCAACTGCTTGACTACAAGCCGGTCCGGGTACCAGGCCTTTGTTAACTAGTTAAGCCTAATAATACTAAAGATATATCTGTAAAATTCTATAATAGCCCAGTAACTGAGTCGAAGTTGTAATACTGTTAAAACAAGCACAAGCATTGATTTCCATAAAGAGAGTATATCAGCTTGACTCAGATTTATATGTTTTTATATACATCATTGTTGACCATTGCTATATTAGTGTCACAACTACTGAGGGAATGATTAAATAGTTTGTTTAAATAAAACAGCAAGATTTTTTAAATTACATTTTATGTTATTTTCTTTTGATTATTCCCAGTGGCCTCAGAGGAAGTATTCTCTATTTTCTATTATTGTGATCTCGTGATGATCAACAGTGTATTCTATTCCACTCACTCAGTTTCTAGTCCTCTTTGATAACTCAATGCACGGGTAGAATGCATTGTAAACTATATATATATAGTTGGTTATGTACTAATGTTGATTAAAATACCCGACCTATAGTATTCTATATATGAAGATTCACAAATAATATATTTAAATATATAAATATATATATATATATATATATATATATATATATATATATATATACATGTATATATATATATTTATTGTTAATAATTAATTAACAACTATCTTTAATCAAAATCTTTTTGATCTCTCTTAAAAAATTCGTTGGACTAAAACCTATCAGAAAAAATATTTATTATTTTTAGAAATTGTACTAATTTTTTTTTCAATTTGGTTCAAATAATTTATCTATGAATATAGTTCGAGAAGAAAAAAAAATTAAATAACACATATGGATTATAATGAATTTGAAAATCGTAAAAAATATTACTCTTCCTTTGGACAGTATGGTTATAAGAAACCATCTTTTACTAAAAATACATGTACATTAGGTTTATAGATGAAAAATCATTTTCCATTATTTTTTACTATATATGTACTAGTGGATATTTGTCATATCTACAATAAATATCATGCTGCTCCCTCAACTGTGTCAAAATGTGATCGATGTATACGCCCAGTAAATCATGTCATACCCACCTTTAGTATTTTAACTGTAATTTTCTTTTCCATGCACCGTCAGCAATTTAGTTGGCAACTATTATATGCATAATTAGTATTTCTGTCATTACTGGATTGTCTCAGAGCAGTTCTGTCAAAAATGCTCCAGCTTCCGAGACAACGAGCAAGAGAATTTGGACTTCGATAGTGTATTTCGAAAAGGCAGTAAGTCACCAAAGACAGTCTTGATCAAATACGAAAAATTCCAATGGAACTACATATCGTGAACAGATATAAAACAATTGCTTCTGGTGTAGCAGAAAAGACATGATCGTACAATGTCAATTGTTGTTAAGAAGTTTGAAAGACATATTTGAAGTCCTGGAAACTATGATTTCACAGCGATGTTTAATGAAAGAAAGGAGAGTGGTTGTGCCGAGAAGACGGAGAGTTCTATACTTCAGATTTCAACAAAAGGAAAAGTAGGCTATTGAAGATGATTCACTAAAGATTCACCCAAGAAAAATGAAGTTACTTAAAAGAAAAGTGCCAGTCACAGAAAGCTTTACTGAAGAAAGTGTTGAATCAAGTGTCTTACCAAATTCGGATACAGAAGATTATGTGACGAAAGACCGTGTTCCAGTAGTAGTAAAGATAATGAGAAACCATTAAAGTCTAAAGACAAAAAAACTTCTTCTCCAGTGCGTTTAGTGACTGCAGCGAAATTGAGTACAAGGAAGGTCCAAAAAAAGTTGGGAACTGGAGTTTACTTATCTATTCCATCTCAAAGTTGCATTTACAAAGGTCTAATGAAAGAAGGGGAAAATTACAAAGTAATTTAAGGAAAAACTAGTGCTTACACTTTGATGGAAAGACCATACAAAATAAAGCATATGAGGTTGTTGTTATAAAAAAATTAAAATGGGAGGTCAGACTCGCTGTTCTTCAGCTGGCAAATGCAAAAGGGGAGACAATATTCAATGAAAAAAATCTGTCTTCTTTCTTTCTTTGGCTCTACATCTCATTTAGGGCCCTAGCCTGCCGTACTACTCTTCTCCACTTTTCCCGAATGAAAACTGTGCTCAATGAATAAAAATGATTGTCTCTGACACAACTGCAGCAAATTCTTGAAAAGAATTGGTGCAGTCACACTGTTACAGAAACACTTTGAAGATGTTTAATTGGAAAAAGATGTATACATTGGTTGATATCACCACATTCTAGATACAATATTAAAGCATGTCATGAATGATTATTTTAGTACATCAACAACTTCACCAAACATCAGCTACTCGTTTGATTCAACAATAGCAGAAAAGTATGAACAACTCAAAACATCAGTTGATAATGCTGGAGCACCACTTGAAATCAGAACAAGAGTGCTGGCGAGATCTCATGGCTTTAACATAATGCTAGGATTTTCAAAACTAGAGGAAGCTTACCAATAGTAAATTTTCAATCTCTTTCTAAAATCAGTAATGAGAGATGGAACTCAGGGCAATTTATTGTTTGTCATCATTCGTTCTGATGATGGTATCTGCAAACAGCTATAGCAGCATGTGATTTCATCCATGGTACATGAGCTGACATCTGGTTCTGCCCAGTGTTTCAATACTACTGACTTTGATAATTTATCATAAGCTTGTAAGCAGCATACAAAGACTTTGAAGTCATTAAGACATTATGGTCAACAGATCCAACTTCTATACTCTATATCAAAAAAGCGTTCTAATATACGTGCAGAGCATGCAATTAAGAAGTCATACAAGATTTACTTCCACTAGCAAGTCCATTCAAAAATTGAACATTAAATTTCTTCTACTAATGCACAATAGAAATGTACATTATGGCACAATTATCAATATTATGCCTTTTACTTGTAATGGTGAAACCTTTATTGAAATATTTGAAAATTTGTATGTTATAAATATTCGTGTGGATTGGAGGGTGAACTTTTTTATACAAAGCAAAATTACCCATATTTTCTTTATTTATGATACAAAGCTCCACCACATATGATATGGGGATATAGGGTTATATTTTAGTCATACCCCTAATGTACATGTAGGTGATATAAGATTAAATATTTTTACTAAATACATGTACATTAGGGTGATAACTATTTTCATTATTTTCGTAAGAACATCAAACCACTCTTACATTCGAGGAACAATTGTATATAGATAACAGTAGCAACAATAATTTTTTTTTTTTAATTGAAAAAAGTTCCCCGTTCATTTTTTGTTTTCACATATCGCGCAGTTTGACTATCGGTTTGAATTTAACACTGAATTGTTTCAAGACTTACTAGAACTGCTTTTAAGCACGTTCCAGTCCGTTGTTTCCATTTGTTTATAGCAAGGCATCTTCTAAACAGAATAGGAATCTGAGAATTCCATCTGTTGAAAAGCTAATCAAATCTCACAATTACTGACCATAAAATTCTTGGGAAACTTCACTTTCTGTTCAATAGCCAGAAACGGCGGCCGGATCGAATCAAAATTATGATTACGGATATAGAATTGCTCTTGAGGGAAACACTAGACTTTCCACTATTATCCAGCGCACTAATCAGAAAGAAACTCAATTGTCTGTTTGATTTATATGACAAAAACAAAAATAAACACTTTCTAAGTTATTTGATGTCACCAACGTTAAGATAAAGAGCTCTACGAAGGCGTTAATAGTGGAGGAAAAGAATGGTTATTCAATGGTCAAACAAGCCCTTTTAGAATCAATATCCACCCAAGAAAACGAATCCGACTATCCAAAACTCAATCTCAAGCCAGCTCTTCTCAATCGCAACCTACACCAAACACATACGTCTCATAACCTACACAAATACATACAACTGTCTCAAGAATCTTCGGATTCTGAAACCTCTGCTTCTTCCGCGACTCGACAAACTATTCTTCCACGTCATCTTCTCCTGAATGCAAACCGAAATACCAAGAGCAAGCACTACAACAGCGGGTTTGCTAGTACTGAAAAACAACATTTCTACACATAAAGCATATGACGTTCTTGCAACCATTGCTGAACAAGTCATGATGTGCCGGTTCCGTCAGGCGAGTGTTTGGAAACGAGTAATCTCTGAAGGACGGAAAATGAAAACCTAAATTTTCAAACAATTCAAAGCAAAGAACCCTATTGTCTCCAGTTTGATGTAAAAGAGTGCAAGGGGAAGAGTATCAAGTAGTTCTGCTGAAAAATATGACAACCGAAATCAAACTCGGTATTCTTAAATGTGAGAGTGGTTCTGCCGCGGCCATTCACAAGGAACTACATCAGCTAATTGATGAATATGATGCTTGGAAAAATATTTGCGTGATAATATTCGACACATTACTTAGTAAATACTGGTCGTTTGCTCCGGAAATTGTAAAGCTCATACAGGATGATGTCTTGAGCAAGGGCTTTCAGGAGCCACAATATATTGGCTGTCAACACCATGTACTCGACCTCTTTCTGACATGTCATGAATTTTTTCGTATTCAAGAGACAAAGGGCAAACCAGAACAGCTATTCCTTCATTGACAAATTAACGCAAAACTATTCCACTCTTGAGCTGATTCTGCGCCTCGTTAGACAGATGATGTTAGCACAGGCGAGAACCCTGGATGGCGAGATGATTTCTAGTTATTTTTATGAATTATGTCAGGCATATCGTCATTACAAAACAACTTCACGTTGACATCGCATCAACTGGAAGAAACTACCAAATTTACACTAGGCAAGATGGAACTCACATGATATATATACTATAATAGCATTATTTCTGATACCAGAAATGGCGCAACATCCTCGCTCCTTCTTTGCAACTTCATCTGCTATGAATGGGCAAATGCTTGATTCCATTTTAAACACTACAATGAAGCGTCCTTCAATGAACTGTTTAGCTCACTCATCGGGGTAAAATGCAAGAATGTGCAGTGAAACTGATGGAGGAACCTCATGCAAAATCGAGAAAATTTGAATTTTTGAATATGAAGTTCATATGAACAATATGTTTTACACATTTTCTTGTACATTATGTACATATTACTAACGATCTGTATATTATTTGTTAATAAAAGTTGATTAGTTATTATTATTACTCTTTTGAATTAAAAGCTAAAAAAAACGTGTCTTTTTTTTTTTTTGAAAAAAAAATATTTTTTCACTTTTTTCTTCAAAAAAATGAGGAGGTGGGGGAACTTTTAAAAAAAAAATCAAAAATGCTATTTATATTCTTAAGTACACATAAAGTTCCTCAATTGCAAGTGGTTTCAAAAAAATATTTTTTTTGTTATCACCTAATGTACATGTATGTGATATAAGATTAAATATTATTACTAAATACATGTACATGTATGTGATATAAGATTAAATATTTTACTAAATACATGTACATGTAGGTGATATAAGATAAATATTTGTACTAAATACATGTACATTTAGGGTGGTGCTTAGAAACGAACTTTAAAAAATCTCTGCTCTCACCCCTATTTTTGTTCGTTTATATATAGAAACTCTTAAAATAAAATATTAAAGTATTCAGTTCATGTTTACTGGTAGCTCAATGGCATCAAAGTTTAGGAGTATTGGACCGTGATGAAAATACATGTGTACTGCACTGTTGTTGTGTGTATAACACTGTATAATATTAATTCAAGTTATGTGGATTGTCATACACTGCTGTACTAAGCATATAAAACATTTAAATAGGCCTGGAAGTGGTAATTTAATACACAGCAGGCCTAGTAGGCCTAGACAAAGAAACTATTAGCAACACAGTATAGGCCTCCTACACCACCTAGAAACTATTGGCAAAGTGCCATTTGGCAATTTGCCAGCAAACAAATGGTTAAGAGATAAATTTTATAGCATTACATTACATTGGACAGTTCCCCGTCAAAGAATGCTACACAGATCCCAGTACGCATAACATCTCAAAGCCGAGTTCCAAGCTGATTATCCTATGGTTGTGCATTGTGATGGAAAGTTGATTCCGGATCTCACAAATAAAGAATGCATCGACAGACTTCCTGTAATTGTTTCTGGGAAAGGAGCATCCCTGCAGTTGTCAACTGTTGCGAAACTGCCTTCCAGAACTGGTGCTGCACATGCCGGAGCTGTCTTTAAGCTCTGAAAGACTGGGGTGTTAGTGACAAGATCAGAGGCATGTGCTTTGATACTACTAGTTCCAACACTGGTTTCAACACTGGTCGGATTAGTGGTACCTGCATCCTGCTGGCGCAAAAAGTTCAGGCGAGGTCTTCTATCCTTGCTTGTAGACATCACATTATGGAACTGATTCTGGGCGTCTTCCAAGTCTGTCTAGGTGCCACTTCATCTCCTGAGGTGCTTTATTCATACGCTTCAAGGATCATTGGCAGTTCATTGACAGAGCAAACTATGAAACATCACTGACAAATTCAGACGTGTCTACTTCGCTAGATGTGCGCAACTTTCTGATTGAATTTGCTTAGAAGCATATTCAAGAGCAGCAGCCAAGAGATGATTATCCGAGAGTTCTTGGAACTTGCTCTGCTATTTCTTGGGGTCGTGACTGAAAGAGGAGTGCACTTCATTGCTCCTGGAGCAATGCACCATGATCGCTGGATGTCGAAGGTTTCTGTACAGCCTGAAGATATGGATGTTCAAAGGCAATTCAGACTGACAACAAGGAAGAGAGACGTCTTCAAGAGCTATGCATCTTTATTGTACGTGTCTACATGAGAGCCTGGTTCACGGGTAATCTGGCAGCCGCTGCTCCATACAATGATATGCTGTTGCTCAATCAATTCTCAGCTCCGGAATAAACAGAGCTGTTTCCAGTGCTGCATCCAACAAGTTTTCAAAGCACCTCTGGTACCCGTCCCCTGAATTGGTTGGGTTGGCATTTTTCGATGATCAGGTATCAGCGGAAACAAAAAGACGCATGGTAATTCCATGAATGAAAGCGGTAATGAGCCAGAGGACATCAAGCTAATCTCTGTTGATTTCGAATCTTTCCAACAACAGGTGGCTCGAGGACTTCGTGTCGCCAAAGTCTAAGAGATTCTTTGACATGATGGAGCTTCAAACTGGATTCCTGGATGCTGACCAGATGAGTGGATCAACCATGAAGATTATCGGCGACTGTTCGGCAGATTCCGTCGTCAACGACCATGCAGAGAGGGTGTAGCATTGATTCAAGAGTACAGTGGAATCCTCACCAGATATGAAGGCAACTTCAGTGCCTGCTGCAGACTGTTCAACAGCATCGACAATCCTATCCAGACACTAAGAAACAGACAGAGTCAAAATGACTTCTTATCGGACTAATAACATTGAACTATAATTACAGGTAGAATATTGTAGATGCAGGATTGCTTGTGCTTGTTTAATAATTCATTCTACTGTTTAATGTTGTGTTTGATTAAAAAAGCCAAAAATTCCAAAAGCGTGATCTGTTTACTTGTTGAACGTGGCATACCTAAACTTTGGCTTCATTGAGCTACCTCTAAATATTAAGATATCAGCACCAATTTTTTCTAGATGTTTCTACATCCAAGACAATTTAAAAGGGTAGAACCTAAAGAAATCAAGGTTTTAATTTTAGTGTTTCCTAAAACACCACCTAATGTACATGTGGTGATATAAGATAAATATTTTTACTAAATACATGTACATGTAGGTGATATAAGATAAATATTTTTTCTAAATACATGTACATGTAGGTAATATAAGATAAATATTTTTACTAAATACATGTACATGTATGTGATATAAGATTAAATATTTGTACCAAATACATGTACATGTATGTGATATAAGATTAAATATTTGTACTAAATACATGTACATGTAGGTGATATAAGATTAAATATTTGTACTAAATATGTACATGTAGGTGATATAAGATTAAATATTTGTACTAAATACGTACATGTATGTGATATAAGATTAAATATTTTTACATGTACATGTAGGTGATATAAGATAAGTATTTTTTCTAAATACATATACATGTTTTTTCTAAATACATGTACATGTAGGTGATATAAGATAACTAATTTTTACTAAATACGTATTACATGTATGTGATATAGATAAATATTTGTACTAAATACATGTACATGTATGTGATATAAGATTAAATATTTTTACTAAATACATGTACATGTATGTGATATAAGATTAAATATTTTTACTAAATACATGTACATGTAGGTGATATAAGATAAATATTTTTACTACATACATATACATGTAGGTGATATAAGATAAATATTTTTACTAAATACATGTACATGTAGGTGATATAAGATTAATAATTTACACTAAATCCATATCATTGAAATTGATAGGCATAAAATGTACTAAAATTGCCAAAAAAAATATTGCACACTGACATATATATAATAATACTAAACTATATTTTTTGAGTTAAAAAAATTGTTTTGATACATTTCATTGACATTTATGATTTAAGGCAGTGGTTCTCAAACTCACTAAGAAACAATTTAAGTTTTTGTGAACCACTTGTTAAGAAAATTTTATAAGAGAAAAAATTTAAATTAATTATATTTATTCACCATTAAGTCATTATTCAAATACTTGGTGACACATATATCACCTACCAACCCCTGAAACCACTGATAAAAATTTTTTTTACTTTTTATTACAATTTTATCATAGCATATTTTTATAAAGGTTTTATTATACTTTTTGTGGTTTAACAAAAAAATAATTCTCTAAATACTGAATAATTTTTTTAAAAATCAAAATATTTTTTAATTTGATAGGTCTAAGCCTCACTTACAAAATCAAAAAAAAGAATTTTCAACATATGAAGTGTGGCTGTATACTTCAAGATCTCTTTACAATCAAGACACGCTTATTATTTACTCTAAGGGAAATGTCAAAATGCAAAAGGTTTCAGGTTTTTATAAAGGGTCAGTTTGTTATTTATTTATTTATTATTGCTAAACTACTTGTTTTTTTTTTTAAATGCATTAGATAGCTTATTCTATATTACTAGAAGGTGTGCTGGAAATGTTTGGTAAGGCACCATAGAATAATTATTATTAAAATATGCATCCTTGTTTGGACCATTACTTCTGACTAGCGCCAATATTTGTTATTTTTAATTCTAAATGAGACTCAAATTTATTGCTTTGCATAACTGGATCCTTTGTTTATCAAGCATCTTCTGATACTTCATATGCAAAGTAAATGAAAAGAATTTAGTTTTACTAAGGAAAATTGTAGGCATCTGTCATTCAGTTTTAAATATCCAGTCTCTATAATAGTAGTTTTTTAGAACTCACTTTTTTTTTTTTGTTTAAATATGTTGGCAGTCAACTGCTATATTTTATCAATATTTAGGTGCTTCACTTTTAGTATTTCAAAACATATTTATTTTACTTTTTTTGTAAAAAGTCCATGGATACAAAAAAGCTATAACACAAAAATGGATGCACTTTTTAGCCATTGTTAGAGGAGTTTTTTAAATATCAATCACTCATTCAGTGCAATATATATTCTGTGGTAAGTCCCGGTATGATTTGTATGAGTAAGTCTACCATACTGAAAGGGGTCCCCATTTTCATGAAGTAAATATTGAAGCCGTCTTTAGGCATTACATTAAAGGCCTAACATTTTGTTTTAAATACCTTTGAAGTCAACATTAACAATTTTTCTTATAACATGCATGTATTTAATTTTTTTAACATGTTTTACAACATCATTTTAATATTTTATATCTTTGTTTTTTTTTTGTTTTCGACTACATTATTTGATAAATTGTGTGTTTCAAGTGCACTGTTCTTAGATAGTTAGGTTTAAAAAGTTTTCTGAGTTTTTATGGTGCTGTTTAATGCTGTTATATAATTTCTAGGAGGTGCTGCTCTAGATTTAAATGCTGTTGCACCAAAACCTGTCAAGTGGATTACAGATATGACCTGGCTGAACTTAGTTATGTTAAGTTCTCTGCCTGCTTTAGCAACATTCTTTCTCAGGTGGGATCAGTTAGCTTAAATGTTAATTTATATAAAAATTAATTTCTGGTCTCTATTAATAGATAACAGGTTTTATTTATAACATTATTAAATTATATTATTTGTTTAAATATTAAATGAGAAATACATATAAACATTTGGATATAAGCAACAGCTAAGTTATGTACAGTAAAAAAAATTATTGTTTCATTATCCTTAATTGGTCAATCAGAGCAGATGAAGTGAAGAAGTCATCTGTTTCTATAGCCTAGCTGTGTGCATCTGCCTTTACTTCCACTGGCTAAGTCAGGTATTCATTTGAAGCTGGGTGGATATAGGGGAGACTTTCAACCAACTTTCATCAGGTCTGGAAAAAATTCTTTGTTATCACCATAGATGGATTAATCCCCTGGAGCCTCAGTTCTGATGAAAGTGCTCTACACCGTTTTGAACATCTGCCCCCATTACAATGAAAGCACTTATACTGTTTTATTTCTCTTCTTGGAAATTCAGGTTACTAACAATGACAGAGCCTGGAGAGTTTGGTTTTTGATAAACCAGCACCAGAAGAAGAAACAATTCCAGAAAATTACAGCAACACATTAGAGCCGTTTTCAAAACTTCTGTTAATTAGGTAAACCTGGCTGTTAATGTGATGATGCATTCCATAAGTAATTGGAGTCTCCTCTATTTCTAGTGATTATGACACTTTATTCTTGAATGATGGGAGACTAGGTTCTTTGGCTTCCATGCCACATTTGAGACACAGATAGTCTTCTACAAACACATTATTTATACAATAAAGAAAGTAAATTCCACTGTTTCTTTTTGCTTTAGACTCTGGTTGGTAGTTGTGGCTATCACATCACCCTACTCTAGGTGGCAGTTATTGGCTATCACATCACCCTACTCTAGGTGGATTATAGTCTATTGCATCACCCTACTCTAGGTGGCAGTTATTGGCTATCACATCACCTAGGTAGCAGTTATTGTCTATCATCACCCTACTCTAGGTGGCAGTTATTGGCTATCACATGAGCCTATAGGTGGCAGTTATGGCTATCACATGAGCCTACTCTAGGTGGCAGTTATTGTCTATCACATCACCCTACTCTAGGTGGCAGTTACTATAGTCTATTGCATCACCTACTCTAGGTGGCAGTTATTGTCTATCACATCACCCTACTCTAGGTGGCAGTTATTGTCTATCACATCACCCTACTCTAGGTGGCAGTTATAGTCTATTGCATCACCCTACTCTAGGTGGTAGTTATTGTCTATTGCATCACCCTACTCTAGGTGGCAGTTATTGGCTATCACATCACCCTACTCTAAGTGGCAGTTATTGGCTATCATCACCTTACCTAAATTACACAAATGGTGAAAGTTCTTGTAATTTTTCCTAAATAGCTATAAATGTATCATCTATAGTCTTATTAAATGCAAAAGCAGTCACTAAGTACTTTGTTTCAGTTTTAAACTCTAACCTTTTCACCTATTCAGATTCTTATAAACCTTATAAAAAAAATAGAAAAAAATATACAACATTATAACATTAAATTTGAATTATATTAAAATAGATCATGGTGTCCTGACAGAACATCTGTACAAGCTCGAAAGTATATTAGTAACTCTTTAGGCCTAAAATTTACTGAAGCCGTTATCCTTGACCTGGAAGCTATGGTTGAAGAGACCAAATCAAGGATTCTCTTATAGCTTTATTATCTATGGGATCAGACCCTACCAATGAAATAGAAAAACTTGCAAAAAAGCTGGAAATTCGTGAGTGCTATTCATTTCCTTTTGACTCTGATAGGTAATTTTCTTATACTGTATTACTTTGAGTAAAAATACTTTGTCCTGTCTTTGAATGTTTTCTTTGTACATTTTTTTTTTTACTTTCAGCATTTCATGCAGTTTCTATGGGACAAGGTCAAGAAGTTCATTCACGAAAACTGATATCAAACTTCATGGAACATGTTAGTCTTCTTTCAAAATCTGGAGTGATTCATTTTCATTTTTTCCTAAATTTAGTATTAAAAATGAATATTTATCTGAATAGATGTGTTTCAGTAACTCATTTTATTACCTCATAGTCAGTTTATGAGTCAATTACACTGTCACACTTTAATTGAAACCAATACCCGAATTTAAGAAGTTAAAGTATTGCACATCATTTAATCAGAAACAAGAAAAAAAAGTTTTCTCTGCAGCCTAACTTAGCTACAAAATATATATTATACAGAATAGAGCAGTCCCGAATAAAAACTCCTCTCATTGGATACAAAATGCTGTCATTTTCATGCCTATTGGTATTTCTTGTAGCTAAAGTTAGGCTGCAGAGAAAACTTTTTTCTTGTTTCTGATTAAATGATGTGCAATGCTTTAACTTCTTAAATTCGGGTATTGGTTTCAATTAAAGTGTGACAGTGTAATTGACTCATAAACTGACTACATTATGAGGTAATAAAATGAGTTACTGAAACACATCTATTCAGATAAATATTCATTTAATACTAAATTTAGGAAAAATGAAAATGAATCACTCCAGATTTTGAAAGAAATACTAACATGTTCCATGAAGTTTGATATCAGTTTTATTGAATGAACTTCTTGACCTTGTCCCATAGAAACTGCATGAAATGCTGTTGAAAGTAAAAAAAAAATGTACAAGAAAAATGATGACAAAGACGGAATAAGTATTTTTTACTCAAAGTAATACAGTATGAAAATTACCTATCAGAGTCAAAAGGAAATGAATAGCACTCACGAATTTCCATTTTGCAAGTTTTCTATTTCATTGGTAAGATCTGATCCCATAGATAATAAAGCTATAAGAGGAATCCTTGGATTAGTCTCTTCAACCATAGCTTCCAGGTCGAGGATAACGGCTTCAGTAAATTTTAGGCCTAAAGAGTTGCTAATATACTTTCGAGCTTGTACAGATGTTCTGTCAGGACACCATGATCTATTTTAATATAATTCAAATTTAATGTTATAATGTTGTATATTTTTTTTCTATTTTTTTTATAAGGTTTATAAGAATCTGAATAGGTGAAAAGGTTAGAGTTTAAAACTGAAACAAAGTAGTGACTGCTTTTGCATTTAATAAGACTATAGATGATAGCATTTATAGCTATTTAGGAAAAATTACAAGAACTTTCTACATTGTGTAATTTAGGTAAGGTGATGTGATAGCCAATAACTGCCACTTAGAGTAGGGTGATGTGATAGCCAATAACTGCCACCTAGAGTAGGGTGATGCAATAGACAATAACTACCTAGAGTAGGGTGATGCAATAGTCATAACTGCCACCTAGAGTAGGGTGATGTGATAGACAATAACTGCCACCTAGAGTAGGGTGATGTGATAGACAATAACTGCCACCTAGAGTAGGTGATGCAATAGACTATAACTGCCACCTAGAGTAGGGTGATGTGATAGACAATAACTGCCACCTAGAGTAGGCTCATGTGATAGCCAATAACTGCCACCTAGAAGTAGGCTCATGTGATAGCCAACTGCCCACCTAGAAGTAGGGTGATGCTGATAGACAATAACTGCCACCTAGGTAGGGTGATGTGATAGCCAATAACTGCCACCTAGAGTAAGGTGATGCAATAGACTATAACTGCCTAGAGTAGGAGTGATGTGATAATAACTGCCACCTAGAGTAGGGTGATGTGATAGCCAATAACTACCAACCAGAGTCTAAAGCAAAAAGAAACAGTGGAATTTACTTTCTTTATTGTATAAATAATGTGTTTGTAGAAGACTTATTCAAGTCTCAAATGTGGCATGGAAGCCAAAGAACCGAACATCATTCAAGAATAAAGTGTCATAATCACTAGAAATGAGGGAGGACTCCTAATTTACTTGGTGGAATGCATCATCACATTAACAGCCAGGTTTACCTAATTAACAGAAGTTTTGAAAACGGCTCTAATGTGTTGCTGTAATTTTCTGGAATTGTTTCTTCTTCTGGTGCTGGTTTATCAAACCAAACTCTCCAGGCTCTGTCATTGTTAGTAACCTGAATTTCAAGAAGAGAAATAAAACAGTATAAGTGCTTCTTGTACGGGGGGGCAGATGTTCGACGGTGTAGAGCACTTCACTGTAGAACTGAGGCTCCAGGGATTAATCCATGGTGATAACAAAAAGAATTTTTTCCAGACCTGATGAAAGTTGAAAGTCTCCTATACCCAGCTTCAAATGAATACCTGACTTTAGCTGTGGAAGTAAAGGCAGATGCACATTGTGCAAGGGCTATAGAAACAGATGACTTCTTCACTTCATCTGCTCTGATTGACCATTTAAGGATAATGGAACAATAATTTTTTTTACTGTACATAGCTTGTAAGTTGCTTATATCCAAATGTTTATGTATTTCTCATTTAATATTTAAACAAATACTAATTTAATAATGTTACAATAAAACCTGTTGTCTATTAATAGAGACCTAGAAATTAATTTTTATATAAATTAACATTTAAGCTAACTGATCCCACCTGAGAAAGAATGTTGCTAAAAAGCAGGCAGAGAACTTAACATAACTAAGTTCAGCCAGGTCATATCTGTAATCCACTTGACAGGTTTTGGTGCAACAGCATTTTAAATCTAGAGCAGCACCTCCTAGAAATTATATAACAGCATTAAATAAAGCACCATAAAAAAACTCAGAAAACTTTTTAAACCTAACTATCTAAGAACAGTGCACTTGAAACACACAATTTATCAAATAATGTAGTCGAAAAAAAACAAAAAAAAAAACAAAGATATAAAATATTAAAATGATGTTGTAAAACATGTTAAAAAATTAAATACATGCATGTTATAAGAAAAATTGTTAATGTTGACTTATGGAGTATTTTAAACAAAATGTTAGGCCTTAATGTAATGCCTAAAGACGGCTTCAATATTTACTTCATGAAAAATGGGGACCCCTTTCAGTATGGTAGACTTACTCATACAAAATCTGAGCACTGGGACTTACCACAGAATATATTGCACTGAATGAGTGATTGATATTTAAAAAACTCCTCTAACAATGGCTAAAAGTTGTCATTTTTTTGTGTTATAGCTTTTTTTGTATCCATGGACTTTTTACAAAATAAATATGTTTTGAAATACTAAAAAGTGAAGCACCCTAAATATTGATAAAATATCTTGATTGACTGCCAACATATTTAAACAAAAAAAAGTGAGTTCTAAAACTACTATTATAGACTGGATATTTAAAAACTGAATGACAGATGCCTACAATTTTCCTTAGTAAAACTAAATTCTTTCATTTACTTTGCATATGAAGTATCAGAAAGATGCTTGATATAAAGGATCCAGTTATGCAAAGCAATAAATTTGAGTCTCATTTAGGTTAAAAAATAACAAATATTGCGCTAGTCAGAAGTAATGGTCCAAACAAGGATGCATATTTTGTATAATAATTATTCTATAGTGCCTTACCAAACATTTCCAGCACACCTTTAGTAATATAAGATAAGCTATCTAATGCATTTAAAAAAAAAACAAGTAGTTTAGCAATAATAAATAAATAAATAACAAACTGACCCTTTATAAAAACCTGAAACTCTTGCATTTTGACATTTTCCCTTGAGAGTAAATAATAAGCGTTCTTGATTGTAAAGAGATCTTGAAGTATACAGCCACACTTCCTTATGTTGAAAATTCTTTTTTTGATTTTGTGGAGTGAGGCTTAGACCTATCAAATTAAAAATATTTGATTTTTAAAAAATTGATAAGTGATATTTATATAATCTATTTTTTTTTGTTAAAACCACAAAAAGTAAAACCTTTATAAAAATATGCTGATAAAATTGTAATAAAAAGTAAAAAAAAAATTTTTATCAGTGGTTTCAGGGGTTGGTAGGTGATATATGTCACCAAGTATTTGAATAATGACTTAATGGTGAATAAATATAATTAATTTAAATTTTTTTCTCTCTTATAAAATTTTCTTAACAAGTGGTTCACAAAAACTTAAATTGTTTCTTAGTGGTTTTGAACCACTGCCTTAAATAAATGGCTCAATAAATGTATCAAAACAATTTTTTTTTAACTCAAAAAATATAGTTTAGTATTATATATGTCAGTGTGCAATAATATTTTTTTTGGCAATTTTAGTACATTTTTATGCCTATCAATTTCAATGATATGGATTTAGTAAAAATATTTAATCTTATATCTACATGTACATGTATTTAGTAAAAATATTTATCTTATATCACCTACATGTATATGTATGTAGTAAAATATTTATCTTATATCACCTACATGTACATGTATTTATTAAAAATATTTAATCTTATATCACACATGTACATATTTAGTAAAAATATTTAATCACATCTGTTTCCATTTATTTGTATAAAAAATAGTTATCTAATATCACCTACATGTACATGTATTTACTATACTTACCTTATATCCCCCCCATGTACCTCACTACTAACATGAAGAGGTATCCAAGAATTCTATCTGTTGAACAGCTAATCAATCTCACATGGATGCCGACAAAACCGTCAAATTCTTCAAACCTCTACTTTTCTGTTCAATAGCCAGAAACGGGGTCTGGATCGAATCAAAATTATGATTAATGATATAAAATTGCTCTGGAGGAAATTCAAGACTTTCCACTATTAACCAGCACACTAATCAGAATGAAACTCAATGGTCTAATTAACTTATATGACAAACAAAAAAGAAACCATCCATAACACTTTACTGATGTTATGGTACTGATGTCACCAATGTTAATGGAGAATGGAAAAGCAGAGGATAAGAGTATTTCACTCAGAGGCAGTTAACAGTGGAGGAAAGATTGGTTATTCAATGGTCAAATAAGCCCCTTTGGAATCATTCCACCAAAAAAAAAAATCGAATCCGACACCATCAAAACTCAATCTCAAGCCAGCTTTTCTCAATCACAACCTACAAAAACACATACAACTGTCTAACAACCTACACAAACACCTACAACTGTCTCAAAACCTACACAAACAAACACAACTGTCTCAAAACCTACATACAAACAAACACAACTGTCTCAAAAAACTACACAAACACATACAACTGTCTTCATGACTACAATAAAACATACAACTGTCTCAAAATCTTCGGATTCTAAAACCTCTGCTTCTTCACCCGAGTCGCCAACTATTTCTTAAACGTCATCTTCTGAATGCAAACCGAAATACCAAAGAGCAAGCACTAGAACGGTGGGTTTACTTCAGTACTGAAAAACATTTCCACACATGTAAAGCACATGACGTTCTTGCAACCATTGCTGAACAGAGTCATGATGTGCCGGTTCCAAATCAGGCGGGTGTCCTGGGAAACGAGTAATCTCTGAAGGACGGAAAATGAAAACTAAAATTGTTCAAAAACTTCAAAGCAAAGATCCCTATTGTCTCCAGTTTGATGGTACGAGATTGCAAGGGGAAGAGTATCAAGTAGGTTTGCTGAAAAAGATGACAATCGAAATCAAACTCGGTATTCTCAAATGTGAGAGTGGTTCTGCCGATGCCATTCACAATGAACTACATCAGCTAATTGATGAATATGATGCTTGAGAAAATATTTGTATGTTAATTTGCAACACGACCGCAGAAATACTGACCATTTGCACGGGATTGTAAAGCTCATACAGGATGATGTCTTGAGCAATGGCTTTCAGAAGCCACAATATATTGACTGTCAGCACCATGTACTCGACCTTCTTCTGAAACATGTCATGAATTTTCTTATTCAAGAGCCAACGGGAAAACCAGAACTCAACTATTCCTTCATTGGCAAATTAACACAAAACTATGCCACTCTTCAAGCTGATTACCGCTTCTTGCGACAAAAGATGTTAGCACAGGCAAGAACCCACGTTGGCCTCGCATCAGCTGGAATAAATTACCAAATTTACACCAGGCAAGATGGAACTCACTTGCAATATTTACTGTTATAGCATTATTTCTGATACCAGAGTGGCGCAGCATTCTTGCTTCTGCCTGCAACTTCATCTGCTACGAATGGGCAAATGCTTGGTTCGATTCGCAACACTACAATGAAGCGTACTTCAATGAACTGTGTACCTCACTCATCAAGATAAAATGCAAGAAGGCAATAAAGTGTTTAAAGACCCATTGGTCAGTTGAGAAGTCATTAATTGACATTCCCAGATCTAACCAAATTACTGAACGTGCTGTGAAACGGATGGCGGAACTTCATGCGAAATCGAGAAAAATTGAATTTGTGAATCTGAAGTTCATAGGACAAAATATGTTTTGAACAGTTCTTATACATTCTGTACATATTACTAACTGTTCTGTATATTATTTGTTAATAAAAGTTGATTAGTTATTATTATTACTCTTTTGAATTAAGGCTAAAAAAAAAATGTCCTTTTTTGAAAAAAAAAAATATTTTTTCACTTTTTTCTTCCAAAAAATGGGGAGGTGGGGGAACTTTTTTCAAAAAAATTTAAAATGCAATTGATATTCTTAAATTACACATAAAAGTTCCTCGATTGCAAGTGGTTTCATAAAAATTTTTTTTTGTTATCACCCTACCGTGCACTCAGCTGCAAAGTAAGCCATCCCCTCATAAATTACAATAGAACCATCTTTATGTTGGCCATTTTATATTGACATGGAAACCTCTTTATGTTGCCAAGAAAGACACTCTATGTTGACATGGGAACCTCTTTATGTTACCACGGACGCCACTCAATGTTGACATGGGAACCTCTTTATGTTACCACGGAAGCCACTCTATGTTGACATGGATAGCTCTTTATGTTACCACGGAAGCCACTCTATGTTGACATGGATACTTCTTTATGTTACCACGGACGCCACCCTGTGTTGACATGGAAACCTCTTTATGTTACCACGGAAGCCACTCTATGATGACATGGATACCTCTTTATTTTACCACGGAAGCCACTCTATGTTGACATGGGAACCTCTATATGTTACCACGGAAGCCACTCTATGTTGACATGAGAACCTCTATATGTTACCACGGAAGCCACTCTATGTTGACATGGGAACCTCTATATGTTACCACGGAAGCCACTCTATATGTTGACATAGAATGTACTTATGCTACTCACGCGCAAAGGTTCTTGTAGTACTTCTCATCCACCAAACTGCTGATTGGAGCCGCATATGTGTTCTCAGTTTCGACAATATGTTTTACACAGTGTACCACTTCCTTACAATTCAAGTCACTATTTTTCAAAACTGCCACTGCATCTGTTAATATAAAACTCACCATGAATAATGTCATTACGAAGTTTGTTAAACTAAGGAGAGAATTATTTTCAGATTTTCTAAGTACTAGCTTGTTGTGCACATAAAACTAAGAATAGCTAACTCTTGCAATACTTCGATAATTAAAAAAAATTTTTTTTTCAAAATTAAAAAAAAATTTAATCAAAGTATATGGTCAAAGTTACATATAGTCTACTTTGCCTATCCAATTCATTGACTTTTCCTGTCTAAATCACCTACTTTACCTATCCAAATCATTGACTTTTCCTGTCTAAATCGCCTACTTTGCCTATCCAAATCATTGACTTATCCTGTCTAAATCGCTTACTTTGCCTATCACACTAAATATCGATCACTTTTGCATATTAAAATATTGCCATTGATTAAAAAGCCTCTTTCCAATAATTGCTAAATCCAATTTATTAAAAATAAAAAGGAAGGAATTTATGTATTATACACGCATCATTGAGTAAAAAAAAACATTCAACATGGCGGGTTTCTATTTCCTCACACCAGGTCGTCAATTCTTTTTAATATATTCTTTTCTATACTACCTTTATTCTTCCATTTTTCGCCGAACTCTTTGCACAATTTCGGAAGGCTATCTTCGACGTCTTGGTAGGCTCCATTTAATTGCAACGTTTGACACCTATGTTGCATTTTCTTATAGCAGTCGTTCGATCTCAATACATTACTGGAGAAAAAGAAAATGAAAACATTATTTAGAGATAGATTTAGTTACACTTTGAATATGTCAATGTAATTAAATAAAGAGGTTTGTTTTATGTTATGAGAATAAAAAAAAATGATGAAACGAGACACAGTCGTAGTCTAGGGGTAGTTTGATGTAGATCTTTCTATCTGAACTTGGTCGTAGTCTAGGGGTAGTTTGATGTAGATATCACTGTAAGACATCGGTCGTTGTCTGTGAGGAAGGGTCACCTTGACTAAACCTCACAGATGCTGCATGCTTATTTAAATTTGTAAACCAGTATGTGAAAAACATAAGATGGTTCTTCTCTCTGTCTCTCTTCTATCTTCCCTCATTCTCTCTCTCTCTCTCTCTCTCTCTCTCTCTGCCCATTCTCTCAATAGATAAAACATCAGTGAGGGAATTCCTCCCTTTAACCAGTCTTTGGTCCCCACCCTCCTATCACTCTCCCGCCCCCCCCCTCACCCCGACCAATTGCCCTCCTTTCTTACTAGTCTCACGCCCATCCAACCAACCGACTGCTCCCCTCCTACCTCTCTAACAATCACCCATGAGTTTAGAGCTTTACACACTGTTTGTACATTTACTACGTTATGCGATGTTACTTTCCAAGCAAGCCAGTAAGGTGAAAAGGTGTGAGCTGATTATAGCTTTCTGTATTATATATATTATTCTGTACCATGTAAAACCTGTGCATAGATTTTTGTCCCCATAGGTAGGCTAGTTTATTTTTGGTTTCGGGCAGATCCTATTTTTCAAGATTGTATTTTAACTGGGATACTGTTGTATTAATTCTTTACTTTCAATTTAACAATATATATATATATAAATATATATATATATATATATATATATATATATATATATATATATATATATATATTGTAGGGAGCTAGACGATACTCACTGACGACAAAGTTTATCGTATTTGCTCTTGTTGTGCACTTCACTGAGATAATCCATTTCAAGTTTCTCTATTTCTTCTTGCTGTCTTAAACATTCTTCCAGCCCTGAGCAATTTGTATGAAATTCTTTCACGTAGCAGCCTGCTTCTGTAACAGAAAATGGCCCAAAAAGATATTCTTTTGGTGTATTTATAAGAACATATTTTTTATCTATACTCTTCTCTAAATTATCGATTCTGATATGATTTTCGATTCCAATGTAAAGAAAAAGTAGATAATTATGATCGAAAACATAATAGATTGGTGTCAAATCAATTGGAGGAGAAATTGGATACCGGATAAATATTCTTCAATTGCGATACCCCAAATATTTTAAAGAAATTGCAGACACCCAAAATGAAGCATTCCATCACAAGTGTTATACATTTTTTTTTCTTACAATATATAAATAATAGCGGTGTGTGTTCTGCGTTAAATCGAAAGTAGAGAATGAATACAATAGTATTCCAGTTTAAAATTGTCAAACGTAAACAATAGTAATAAAAATCATGAAAAGTCGGAACTGTTCGAAACCAATAATAACATAGCCTACTGATCAATCCTAAGGGAATATAACTCTATGCAAAGGTTTTGCAGGGTACAGCTAGTAATAAATAATATCAATAGAACTATAGAAATAACATTCATACATATAATGGCATATGCAATTAACATACCGCAAAATGCAAAGACTGCAACCAATGTAAACAGTAGAGTGTACATTGTCAACGTATTCATTCAGTCCACAGATAGTAATTTCCCAGTCTGCCTGGGTCTTAGCTCTGTTGAACGATATTTTCCAACTGGCGATGTGCCAGCTTGCCGTGGTCGCACATTATAGCAGTTAGAAAAAAATATTATTTAGGAGTAGTTTAATAGGATTTATGCTGTGGCCATTGTCTCGCGAGCTTTTAGTCTTAAAACAGTATTTTTAATCAAATGTGCGTTGTTCTGTACTCAGGGCCGTTCTTACTGATTGCGGGGCCATTCTTCTAATTTTTTTTACAATAAAAGCTATTACTATTAACTGAATTTAAAATTCTAGGCCCCTGTTAGGCGCGGGGCCCGATTTGGAGCTATCAGTCCAATGGGCCTTGTCTGTACTATTTTTTTGAGGAATACTTAAAATAATGTCAAAAAATGTATTGTGTAGAAATGTATTTAGAACCTGACTCATAGTAGGTGCAAACAATTCTTCAATTAAAGAATGCGAATGTCACTTCACCTGAAATATGTACAGAGGTTTTGAGACATGCATTCTGTGTCGCTGCCTTTAATGATATCGGGGGAGAAAAATAGAAAGAAGAGAGTGTTTAGTTTATATAACTCAACAAATCTTCAGTTCATACTTGTTGGCTGGATGAATGTACACAATTCGTTCAAGTGCATTTAAGGTTTACATCAACTCATTCCCTTTAGACAATGGCCAAAGTCAGCACTGAGTAAGGGTTTAAAACAGCTTATGTGCTTTGTGAAAAACATAAGCAAAAGAGAACACATATGGCCTCGCGGTACATGTTAGTAACTTATGTCTAATTTAAAATAAAAAAAAAGAAACTTAATTTAATAAAACATTATTTTTTATCATTGATAAATTAACACATCCCCCCCCCCACCCCAGAATCTTAAGTTGACCCCTAGAAGTGTTTCATTGGGCCGCAGTTACATGGTGTGATGGCCTACATTTGAAGTATTGGATAATTTTAGCCACAACAAACAAGCATTTCTACCGTTCTATTCGATATATTGCAAGTCAATTCTTGGACTAAAGGGGGTGAAATAAAACACAACAAGAGACAAACACAATTGTAGAGATGGTGCGATCTAGTTCAGGGCTATAAGAGACAAAAGCATCTCTAGAGATGGTACAACCTAGTTCAGGGCTGTAAGAGACAAACACATTTGTAGAGATGGTACAACCTAGTTCAGGGCTATAAGACACAAACACATTTGTAGAGATGGTACAACCTAACTCAGGACTATAAGAGAAAAACACATTTGTAGAGATGGTACAACCTAGTTCAGGGCTATAAGAGACAAACACATTTGTAGAGATGGTACAACCTAGTTCAGGGCTATAAGAGATAAACACATTTGTAGAGATGGTACAACCTAGTTCAGGGCTGTAAGAGACAAACACATTTGTAGAGATGGTACAACCTAGTTCAGGGCTATAAGAGACAAACACATTTGTAGAGATGGTACAACCTAGTTCAGGGCTATAAGAGACAAACACATTTGTAGAGATCGTACGACCTAGTTCAGGGCTATAAAACTGATTGAACAGTTTCAAATAAAAAAAAAGACAGAAACAAATCGATTTTTAATTATTTTTCTCTTGCTTACTAATTGTTATGGACAACACCTGCAACAGACTGTTTCTTACTAAAGCTCTGAAATTACGGACTTACAGGCTAGGTGGCTGGCTAGGGCTCACTACTGTTAAAGCCCCCCCACAGCCCCACGCTCAAAGTTTTGTTTAACAGTTAACTTTAAATGACTGCTATGATTACCGGGGGGGGGGGGGGGGGGGCGTTCGTTATCAAACATTTAATTAGGGCCTCCGGATTTTTAAAGATGGCATCCTCGATAGAGTTTTTGCTTAGGAATCCTCAAATAACCTTTGAACTATGCCCCCCCCTTAAATGTTACTTTGACTTGTTCTACCCTCTTCCCTTTCTATGCTCCAACCCCTCCCCCCCCCTCATCCCCCGAAAAAATCCAAAAACTAAAACAAAACAACACTAGCCCTGCCATTCTCAACCCATTCTCTTACAATTCACAGTCGATCCCTGAATTGTTTCAGCCTTTCAAGGGAACTATATACATCAAGTTAGGGCTGGCCTTACGAATAGCGGGGCCCCATTTAACGGATGCTTGCCAGGCCCCCCTCTCTCCTAATCTTTAAAAAGGTTGAGCCATGACTGACAGTGATATAGCTAAAAGTAAATTGCGGGGCCCCCTGCTAAGGCCGTCCCTGTGTCTAGTACATTGAGAGCCGTAAGAACAGAGCCGGTGTTACGGTAAAAAGATTGCCTAAGAACATTCTCTACTTGCAACTTTCACCCTCCCACTTTCCCCGCATCCAAGTTAAAAATTCAGTTTTTGCCATTATTCGATGAAAATGTACATTTTTTTTTTTAAATCTTGGAAATAAATTCTCTGAGTCATCTTGGTATTTTCAGGGTGTTTTAAAGTTTAGATGAGTAGTGCTATGAGTGAATTTCACACACTACCTGCAGGCAGACACCATTTTTTAGATAGTGTGTGGGTGGTCCCGTTGGCATGGACTATTAAAGACCCTCCGAAGACGTGTCAATCTGTGAAAATAGAGCAAATAATTTCATATCGATTTCTATTTTTAGTTTTTTTTTTTTTATAGCGGGAGCAGCATTCCTTTTTCTCAGCGGAGCGCGCGCAGATACATAAGAACAGATTGCTCGAAAGTGTTTTTCGAGCGATAGAACTTACAGATATCTTGAGATTTTTTTGATAATTTTTTTTTTTGCATTCCTAAATTTTCGCACAAGAAATCTTATCGCCATACACATACTTTAGAAAAATAAGTGAGATCATTGGTTAAAGGACTTTTGTGATCTCTCAGTTATGCATATCCAAAAAGGACAAATTTGTGTGCAAAGGAGAGAAAAGAAATATCATAACATAACAAATGGGACAACTCTTTAATTTGTATTAACTCACTCGATAATTCAGTTTCATAAATGTATAAATAGCTTGTTGTTTCTTACCACTCACCTAGGAGCTTACCCCCGCAATAAAACTGTACTCACCACAACGACCCCGTTATGTCAAAAACCGTTTAAAAATCCTTGTCTTAATCTACGCCTAGCAAGCAATGCAAGCTCCCAGGTGTCTAACCCAGTTAAGGCCAGACACAGCTTGCTGAAACGACGTCGTCTAGGAAAAGACGTTTGACGTCCCGTTGAAAAAAGTTCTATACTCAACTTGATAACAAAATCTAGAAACTCAACTTGATAACAAAATTTATCAACTCAACTTGATAACAAAAATTATTAACTCAACTTGATAACATAATAAACTCAACTTGATAACATAATAAACTCAACTTAATAACAAAATTTATAAACTCAACTTGATAAAAAAAATTATAAACTCAACTTAATAACAGCATTTATAAACTCAACTTGATAACAAAATTTATAAACCTCAACTTGATAACAAAAATTATAAACTCAACTTGATAACAAAATTTATAAACTCTACTTGATAAAATTATAAGGTCAACTTGATAACAAAATTATAAACTCAACTTGATAACAAAATTATAAACTCTAAAATTATAAGGTCAACTTGATAAAATTATAAACTCAATTTGATAACAAAAATTTAAACTCAACTTGATAATCAATTATAAACTATCTTCAATTAGCAAAAATCGAAACAAAAGTGTTTAATGAAGCTGATTAATAGACAAACAAACAAAGAGCAGTTCAGGTTTGAACATATGTGAGCATACAATCAAATTACTGATCACTAATATACAAATGGTCCACTTCCGTGTGTGAAAATGGAATAATCATTGGCGTGATCCCATATGATCTATGTGTGTGTAAAGGGATGAGTGGGTAACAGAAATTTAATTCAGGCTTGCAACGCCTTGACAACGAAAATTATTTCTTATTTTATACATAATTATAGAAAAGTCGTGAAATTTGAAGCCGGATAATCTAGACAGAAAGTCCCTGCGTATTCTTTCTATTTTTTGAAAAACAACAACACAATAAGAACAAAACTTGACAATTTTAAACTTCAGTTACTAGCTTCTTGGTTTTATTTCTTTCAGGTTTAAGAGAAAGATTCCAAGTCCAACCAGCTTAAATTGTGTATGAGACATACGTTGGGAAAGTCAAACCAGCTTAAATTGTGTATGAGACATACGTTGGGAAAGTCAAACCAGCTTAAATTGTGTATGAGACATACGTTGGGAAAGTCAAACCAGCTTAAATTGTGTATGAGACATACGTTGGGAAAGTCAAACCAGCTTAAATTGTGTATGAGACATACGTTGGGAAAGTCAAACCAGCTTAAATTGTGCATGAGACATACGTTGGGAAAGTAACGAGGCGCTGAGCATTGCGTTGCAGAATGGCATAATAAAGTAATTATTTTTACTTTTCAGTTCATTTTTTTTATAACTATTGTTTTGCGGTTGTTGACAGCTGAGTTTAATTGTATTGAAAAAATGGACGAGCCTTGCTGTTCAAAAAATGTTTTTTTTTTATAAAAAAAAAATAAATAAAATTCCGCCCGTTGTTCGATGGGCTAAAAATACTTGTAAGAAATAAATTGATATACAAATAATACAGTCATATATATATATATATATATATATATATATATACTTTTTTAAATGTACGCATTTATAAGATTGCACTAACAAGTACAGAAATGAATTTCTTAGTTTAAACAAATACAATCAAGAAGCAGCCCCGTAGCGTGAAAATTATACAGCAGGGGCCAGGCCAATAGCTGGGGGCGGGGAGGGAAGGGCAGGAAATAAATGTTACTAAGGAGAGCAAACAAGCAGAAGGGGGGGGGCAGACAAAATGCAGAGGAGGGGGCGGTCCACTGACGCTACGGGCCTGTCAAGAAACTGTTGTCAAATTATACCCAGCACATTTTTTTGTTCATCGTCATTTTTATCAATGTTATTAGCACAATATTTTTTATCTTAATTAGAACAAAACGATAATACGTTATTACACGCAAGTTTTAATACGTTCTTAAAGCATAATCTAATACGTTATTACACGCATGTTTTAATAAGTTATTACACGCATGTTTTAATACGTTCTTACACGCATGTTTTAATACGTTATTACACGCATGTTTTAATAAGTTATTACACGCATGCTTTAATAAGTTATTACACGCATGTTTTAATACGTTCTTACACGCATGTTTTAATACGTTCTTAAAAGCATGTTCTAATACGTTATTACAAGCATGTTTTATAAGTTATTACACCCATGTTTTAATACGTTCTTAAAGCATAATCTAATACGTTATTACACTCATGTTTTAATACGTTCTTACAAGCAAAGTAAACAAAAACAACAGCCTATCTATTGTTAAAAATTGTAACAAAATTTAAAGAAATAAAAAGCTAAAACAAACTTTAAACAATCAAAGAGGATGTTTGGGAACTTTGCAGCTGTTAACAGGGATGGATGGGTGTAGAAGAGTAAGTGTGTGTGTGTGTGTGTGTGTGTGTGAGAGAGAGAGAGAGAGAGAGAGAGAGAGAGAGAGCGACCGAGGAAGGTAGTTGGGACAGATTGAGACAATGCAGGGATGGAATCTACAGCCCCCCCCCCTTCCCAAAGGTAGCACACACATTTATCGACCTATTGTAGTTCGGAAATAAATTAAAATTATGAGTTACGTATAAAACATTTTTTAGAGCATTTTCGAAAAAAAAATGCTCTATTGTCCCCGTTTTGTCTGTCTGTCTGTCTGTCTGTCTGTCCGTCATCACCCTAGATCTCAACAACCATAAGTCCTAGACCCATGATGTATATATCATTTTGTAGGTCTTGGCCTGCCATGTGTACATCAAAAGTCCATTTTGCGATCTGACATCTCAGGGCTGAATATAAGAGTTACTTATGTACCGTTTTTGCTTATATTTTAAAAATAAATAATAAAAGCTAATCAAAGGGGCGTAATCATTATTTATTTTTGTAACAGTTATTCAACATGATTACTTTTCTCTCTATTTATCAAAACCCATACGCGTGGAACAAGATTTATGGCTGTAAGCCGGAAAAAAATACGGATTTCGTCCGGCGTAACCGTAGCCACTGCGTACACGAAAATGCTCTAAAATGTCCTTTGTCCGAAATGGAAAAGACTTAAATTGCTTGTTTTATAGATAGCGCGTGTCGTGCAAAGTAGCGCAAACTTGGAAAACTGATCCCACGCTTCTCCTCTCCACTCTCTGCCTTTTCTTCTCTCTCGTCACTACCTTCATCCACACCATGGTTCGCCTCTACCTGCATCCATCCGATGGCTTGCCTCTACCAACATCCATACTATGATTCGCCTCTACCAACATCCACACTATGGCTCGCTTCAACCTACATCCACATTATGTAGTCTGCGTACATCTATTGCGCACATCATCACAGAGTAATTGTAGGGCTTTGAACCGTTATAAACTTTTGGCCACTGGCCAACAGTTATCTCTACCGTCCGATTGACTTAACATTTATTCTTTTCTCCGACAAAAGAGATGTAATAATGCAACGATAAACTAACCTAGTAACAACATCCATCGTACAATTGAGTTCAGTGTTAACAAACGTCTCGAATGGTTTCAAATTATGGGGACAAAGGGAGACGAATCGATTTTTGTTTTGTTAACCAATTAGTTTAGTCAACAACTGCCTAAATTCAGAGCCGTTCCATTGAAAGGGTAACGGGGCGAAAGCTAAACGAACCCCCAGTTTGAATTTTATTTGCCTTAAGCCTAAATGGAAATATCTGTCTTTTTGTCTGTCTGTATATATATGTATGTATGTATGTATGTATGTATGTATGTATGTATTCATCCGTCCGTCCGCCCGTCCGTCTGTCTGTCTGTCTATCTATCTATCTATCTATCTATCTATCTATCTATCTATCTATCTATCTATCTATCTATCTATCTATCTATCTATCTATCTATCTATCTATCTATCTATCTATCTATCTATCTATCTATCTATCTATCTATCTATCTATCTATCTATCTATCTATCTATCTATCTATCTATCTATCTATCTATCTATCTATTCGCCTTAGTAATAAGCTACTTGATGGCCGAAGTTTGAAAGATTCAAACAGCCCCTTCGATATTTCCTCTTTACTGTCCTGACTGTCTGTTAAGACTTAAGAGAAAAATACTCATTTGTTGTGTTAAATATATTATTGATTCATTTTTATTACCGTATTTACATAACTGATTTTTTTTACAGAGAAGAATTTATTATTAATTATCTATGCGAACTAAATATGTATTTTGTGTATATATATATATATATATATATATATATATATATATATATATATATATATGACAAAATGGCAACGAAACGTATTTTTTTCTTGGGGACTCTATAATTTTATCGAAGAGTAAAGTTACGTGAGCACTTAAAAGAGCCGTTTGGGGCAGGTGAGGTGTAGAACTCCACTGTTTACTCCACGGAGTTTGGCTTGCACAACGCCCAGCCACCTTTACTTCCCCAACTTAAGTCAGGAACCCGTTTATAGTTGGCTTGAGGGACTTAAATCAACTTTCACCAATACCTGGGGAAAAAAAAAAGATCTTGGAACGAACCCATGGCTCTCAGGTCGGCAGGCGAGCGCTCTACACCACTCTGTCACCTGTCTACAAAATTTAATACTTTCGCAATTATGAAAAAAAACCAGCAGCGTATGGACTCCTCTGCCTGGACGGGGGGGGGGGTGGGTCAGTCTAACGCGTGGGTATTCTGTCTACCGTGGGGGTGAACGGAGGGGGTCAGGTTGGTCCAAGGAGGTTAAATACATAGAGACGGCGTCTGCTATCAGATGGTACCAAGCGGCTGAATCCAGTGGGCGCAGCCTATCGCCGCCATGTTCGACTCAAAACATTCCACCAGCTTTCATAGCGATACCAGTTTTCTCATTCTAGAAACGACTCCAATGAGCTTTGTATTTTGTCATCACTTTTTTCTAAAGTCTGCTAAGGCCCTAGTTATGGTTAATGTCTAGTGGACTAGTTATTCTAATGTGTCAATTACAAAGCGCTGTAGTCTATGTAAAGCTATTTATACGATCAGCTGATAGAGGCATATAAAGCTTATATTATACGCTATATCGAAATTAAGCCAGTGTAAAAATTGTATTTTTACATAATACATACTATTTTGTATTTATACTTTGATGTTTATTGTAAAGAATTTGATCAAACAATGAAAAATGGCTAGCACTAAGCAGCGTAAACTAGACTAAAAACAATCCTGTCAATATTGACAGTGTTTCGAAGCAATCAGTAAATCAAACGATAGCAACTAACTATCGATACACAAAGACCCGCTGAGAGAGGGGCGTGGGGGGAAATGCCCAGGGGCCCGGCGAGTTTTAGGGGCCCAGACAGTGCTGGCCAATCAACTTTTGAAAATATTATTATCAGCGCGATGGGGGTGGGGCGTGACAGCCCTGCCCAGGGGCCCGAAATTTCTGTCGGTGGGCCTGGATGCACATTTAAAAAGCCAATAAAACCTGTTTAACGACAAGAATCAAACATGAGCCTGCCATTTGGCGATTCACGTAAACCAGCTATGTATGTCTTCGCATTGCACCGTATCAATATTTATGTACATTGTGAAACGTTGTAGAAATCATGGGGATATTGTATTACATTGTAGTAGTACATTGTGATTATGTGGTACATTGTGGAGCATTGTGAGACATTGTGAAACATTTTGATACATTGTGGTACATTCTATTACATTGTGAAACGTTGTTGAAATCGTGGGATATTCTGTTACATTGTATAGTACATTGTGGGACATTGTGGTACATTCTGTTTCATTGTGGTACATTGTGGGACGTTCTGGTACATTCTGTTTCATTGTGGTACATTCTGGTACATTGTGGGACATTCTGGTACATTCTGTTTCATTGTGGTACATTGTGGGACATGTGGTACATTGTGGGACATTCTGGTACATTCTGTTTCATTCTCTCAATGCCACCTAATCCATCGATTAAAGCATAGTCAACAGGCAACTTAAATGAACCATTGACGGCAACAATCATAAACGTTAGGCTCTCTTTTTGCCAACGGCATTGTGTCATTATCTAGATTTTTATTGCATATCACAACAGCACTGCTTTACAGCAACAGTATTAAGCCCAAACAAATTAACTAATTAGCATTACTATTATAGTGACTAACTGATGAAGCAATATCTCGTTTTCTTGTCGTCGTTGTGTACAACCGTACGCCAAACAAGAGGGCATTTATTACTTTTAAAAAAAAAAATATTTCACAGTGTTTTATAACGTTCAAAATAGTACAATAATATAACATACACACTACACAGCTACCAATGTTTTGAGTCGAACATGGCGGCAATAAGCAACGCCCACTGGTTTCAGCCTAGTGACGTCATGCCGCCTCCAGTAATTCAAACTCCTTGGGTTGGTCTATTCTGTAGTTTAAATTATTCTATTACACTGGCCACTTAAAATATAAACTTAAAAAAAAAATATAACGAAAGAACAAAACACTTGCAAATTTTATTATTAATATAATTTTCTTAGTGTATGGCTTGCTTTAAATTAAAGAGAATTAAGAGAATCGATAAACTATTAAACAGGAGCTGGAACACATATTCAGACCTATGTGTTGCATACAATGTACATTAGGGTGATAAAAAAAAATTTTTTTTATGAAACCACTTGCAATCGAGGAAACTTTATGTGTAATTTAAGAATATCAATTGCATTTTTAATTTTTTTGAAAAAAGTTCCCCCACCTCCCCATTTTTTGGAAGAAAAAAGTGAAAAAAATATTTTTTTTTTCAAAAAAGGACATGTTTTTTTTAGCTTAATTCAAAAGAGTATTAATAATAACTAATCAACTTTTATTAACAAATAAGATACAGATCAGTTAATAATATGTACAGAATGTACAAGAAATGTTCAAAACATATTTTGTCCTATGAACGTCAGATTCAAAAATTCAATTTTTCTCGATTTCGCATGAAGTTTCGCCATCCGTTTCACAGCACGTTCAGCAAGTTGGTTAGATCTGGGAATGTCAGTTAATGACTTCTCGACTGACCAATGGATCTTTAAACACTTAACTGCCTTCTTGCATTTTATCTTGATGAGTGAAGTAAACAGTTCATTGAAGGACGCTTCATTGTAGTGTTGCGAATCGAACCAAGCATTTGTCCATTCGTAGCAGATGAAGTTGCAGGCAGAAGCGAGAATGCTGAGCCACTCTGGTATCAGAAATAATGCTATAACAGAAATATTGCACGTGAGTTCCATCTTGCCTGGTGTAAATTTGGTAATTTATTCCAGCTGATGCGAGGCCAACGTGAGTTCTCGCCTGTGCTAACATCTTCTGTCGCAAGAAGCGGTAATCAGCTTGAAGAGTGACATAGTTTTGTGTTAATTTGCCAATGAAGAAATAGTTGAGTTCTGATTTGCTCGTTGGCTCTTGAATAAGAAAATTCATGACATGTTTCAGAAGGAGGTCGAGTACATGGTGCTGACAGTCAATATATTGTGGCTTCTGAAAGCCGTTGCTCAAGACATCATCCTGTATGAGCTTTACAATCCCGTGCAAGTGGTCAGTATTTCTGCGGTCATGTTGCAAATTAACATACAAATATTTTCTCAAGCATCACATTCATCAATTAGCTGATGTAGTTCATTGTGAATGGCCGCGGCAGAACCACTCTCACATTAGAGAATACCGAGTTTGATTTAGGTTGTCATATTTTTCAGCAAACCTACTTGATACTCTTCCCCTTGCACTCTTTTACCATCAAACTAGAGACAATAGGGATCTTTGCTTTTAAGTTTTTGAACAATTTTAGTTTTCATTTTCCGTCCTTCAGAGATTACTCGTTTCCAGACACCCGCCTGACTTGGAACCGGCACATCATGACCCTGTTCGGCAATGGTTGCAAGAATATCATGTGCTTTATGTGTAGAAATGTTTTTCAGTACTAGTAAACCCGCAGTTCTAGTGCTTGCTCTTTGGTATTTCGGTTTGCATTCAGAAAATGACGTTTAAGAAATAGTTGGAGACTCGGGTGAAGAAGCAGAGGTTTCAGAATCCGAAGATTTTGAGACAGTTGTATGTTTTTGTGTAGGTTTTGAGACAGTTGTATGTGTTTGTGTAGGTTTTGAGACAGTTGTGTGTATTTGTGTAGGTTTTCAGACAGTTGTGTGTGTTTGTGTAGGTTTTGAGACAGCTGTATGTGTTTGTGTAGGTTGTGAGACAGTTGTATGTGTTTTTTGTAGGTTGTGATTGAGAAAAGCTGGCTTGAGATTGAGTTTTTGATAGTCGGATTCATTTTCTTGGGTGGAATGATTCCAAAGGGGCTCTTTTGACCATTGAATAACCAATCTTTCCTCCACTGTTAACTTGCCTCTGGTAGAGCTCTTTATCCTCTGTGCTTTTCCATTCTCCGTTAACGTTGGTGACATCAAATAACTGAGAAAGTGTTATCAGATGGTTTCTTTTTGTTTTTGTCACATAAATCAATTAGACCATTGAGTTTCATTCTGATTAGTGTGCTGGAAAATAGTGGAAAGTCTAAAATTTCCATCCAGAGCAATTCTATATCAATAATCATAATTTTGATTCGATCCAGTCGCCGTTTCTGGCTATTGAACAGAAAAGTGAAGTTTCCAAGAATTTGACGGTTTGTCGGCATCCATGTGAGATTGATTAGCTTTTCAACAGATAGAATTCTCGGAAGATGAGTATAGTTAAATGCCTTGTTTATAAACAAATGGAAACAGATGACTGGAATGTGCTTAAAAGCAGTCTAGAAAGTCATATAAAAATTCAGTGTGAAATTGAAACCGAGCGTCAAACTGCGCGATATGAGAAAACAAAAATTAAAAGGTGGGGGAACTTTTTTCAATTTAAAAAAAAATTAATGTTGCTACTGTCATCTACATACAATTGTTCCTCGAATGTAAGGGGCTTCAGTTTCGTTACGAAAAAAAATGAAAATAGTTATCACCCTAATGTACATCTTCTATTTACATTGACACCCACCGTTCTATTTAACGGTATGTCAGTAATGTGTATTATGAATTTTGTTTTCATTTTTTTTTTCAGCTTAAGAAAAGATATGTACTATACATTTGTAAAAGTGAATATTTATTTACTATTTTGGTAGGTTATTAAAAATTCACAAAGCAAAGTGAATGTTTTTGTTTTTGAGTTGGTGCATTGTTAGATTCGTGATCTGTCAAATTGTGATACGCTTCATATGCGTCTTATTCAGTGGACAAGTTGTAATACATTTTTTTTTGTGAAACACAATGTGCATGTATTTGTTGAGATGTGTATTCTGTGAAACACAATATACATGTATTTGTTGAGATGTGTATCCTGTGAAACACAATATACATGTATTTGTTGAGATGTGTATCCTGTGAAACACAATATACATGTATTTGTTGAGATGTGTATCCTGTGAAACACAATATACATGTATTTGTTGAGATGTGTATCCTGTGAAACACAATATACATGTATTTGTTGAGATGTGTATCCTGTGAAACACAATATACATGTACTTGTTAAGATGTGTATTCTGTGAAACACAATATACATGTATTTGTTAAGATGTGTATCCTGTGAAACACAATATACATGTATTTGTTGAGATGTGTATTCTGTGAAACACAATATACATGTATTTGTTGCGATGTGTATTCTGTGAAACACAATATACATGTATTTGTTGAGATGTGTATTTTGTGAAACACAATATACATGTACTTGTTGAGATGTGTATTCTGTGAAACACAATATACATGTATTTGTTAAGATGTGTATCCTCTTTATGGTGTGATATATCTTTTTTTTTGTGTGTGTTAAACTGACAAGAGGCTATACAAGCTGTGACTAACTTGTATGTGTTCAAACGACTATAGGCCTTTCCAGGTCATGGATGAAAGTTGGTTTATGTTTCTCAAGTCCACACAATTAAATGAGTACCTCTCTTACTTTAGGAAGTAAAGGTAGCTGGGCATTGTGCTGACCAAAACTATCCCTTCATATGCCGAGGTTACTGAAACAGATTAATTCTACACTTCAACGCCCCGATGAACCCTTAAGGGCTTAATGGAACTTTACTTACTTAATTTCTATACCAATAAAGGGAATAACGTCAAAATTATAAACTGGTGAAGGGAGGCTCTAGAATTTTATTTATGAGCGTGGAGGGAATTAACGGATGGTCGTGAGTAAATTGTCTGCATTAATCTTCGATGAGAAACTTGTATTTGTTTCCACCCCCCAAGATATCGGTGAAATTAATTTTACACGTCCTCAAAGCTTAATTGGTTGTTTTATGCTGTACAGCCTTGACATTAGATGTGTGTGTGTGTGGGTAGGGGGTAGTGTGTACGTTGTCATAGTGATCTAAGTACGTCTTCCATTCTGCCTACATGGCCATTGCATCGTTGGGTAGGGTGATAATGAAAGTATCGCACCGTGAAATCTGTTAACAACAAACCTGAGAAGAAACCAAACCAATTTAGGAGGTTGCATAATGTTTTTGAAACTGTCTCCCAAAATAAAAGGACTTCTGAATTTATCCTTCACCTCTTTATAATTCTATTTGTATAAAAATTCAATTTTTTTGTTATATAGTAAAAAAAATCTCATATAGTAAATTGATATTTAACAACTTTGTTCTGATTGCTTCAATATTATTGTTTCTCTCACTTTCAATATGTACTGTAGAAAAATGACTTTAATGCTTTCAGAGACCTAGTTTAACCACGTTTTTAGCATGACCAACACATGTTTGAATAAAGAATTGTTATGACAAAATGAATGTGTGCTTATTTTTCTTTTTCTTTCTTAAATGCAAATGCTTTCAATTACAATGTCACTTTGAGACATAAAAAATACACATATTTATAGATAAGTAAAAAAGGGGGAGAGAACCAAGAAGGGGAGGTTAAGAAAACCTTATTTTAAACCCGGGCAAAGCGGGGTACTTTCAACTAGTATATATATATATATATATATATATATATATATATATATATATATATATATAAACATGGCGCAAGTAAAAACAGTGGAGAGAACCCAGGATAAAAGGGGAAATACTGGAGGGGAAATCCTGTAAATAAAAAAAAAATACTATGGTTATAATAATTGGTGAAATTATAAGATTGGTTTTCTCAACATACAAATAAAGAGTTAATTTCTTAATGAAATGACAATCTGCCAGGCTGTATAAGCGAAAAGACAACCCAATGATTTTAATGTCGTTATTTCAGACAAAATTTCAACATTTAATATATATTTTTAGGTAAATAATTCATAATCATTTTCATATATTTTTCTTTCTGTAGATAATTTATATAGACTTTACAATACAGTCTGGACGAATGCTTAACATGATTTGAAATATTTTTCTGTGCAATGAACTGTATGCAGGACCACATATTTTATCGAAGATCTGTATAATACAGGTCTGGTAATCAACAAACCTGGGAATAAACCAAACAATACCGGATTAGAAACATTAGAGCAACCATCTCTGATACATAATAGAGTTAACAGCATTACATAGGAATATGTTGGAAAGGAATAGGTATTGTTGGTAGATTAACAAAAAAGAAATGAAATACGTAGGCAATAGGGATCTATTTTAATGGGCGGAAGAATACACAAAAATGCCTCATTGCAAAATGATACATCGAAAAAAAAAAGTTTTAAACGTAAATAATAATTTAAAAAATCATAATAATATAAATGTACTATTAGAAGCGTTCGTGTCTTTTGGGGCCCAACGGCAGGTACAGTTGGTGGGCGCTAGGTAAGGTATTTTTGGAGCCCTGGGTAACGTACATTTGGGGGCCCATGGTAAGGTTCATTTGGGGGCCCTAGATAAGGTTTAGCTATGAAACCCTTCTATATTTTTGAAATTCGGTCATAGCATCGATTAAAACAATTAAACAAGGTTGAGAAAATAAAATTACAGTAAAAAAAAACAACTCTAGTAAAGGGAAATCCTTCTAGCCGCATACATGTATTTTGAAATCCCATTAAACTTTTAACTTGTATTATGTCACTGCAAAATGGATTACTGATAATAGGCCGTAGCGTGCCGGGGGGGGGGGTGTGAGAAAGATGGTTGGGGGAAGGAGGTAAGACAGCCACATAATTTGTCTATCCACCAAGAAAGACACTGGCTAAAAGAAGGACATAATAGCATACGGTTCTTAGTATTATTATTATTGCTATTATTATTGTTATTATTAAAAGTATTATTGTTATTAAAATTGTTATTATTATTATCATTTTTTGATTAGTAGTGTTATAATTCTTATTATTTTACAAACATATATATATATTTTATCATTGACAGATTTAAGTGTCTTGGTGTTAACTTTTTGATAAATAATTTTAATGACTTACCCACAGCTTTCCTTTGACAATTTTTTTTCAATTTGTTTTTTAGATATGCAATCTACGTAGTTCATTCTTGTTGGGCACAAATGTTGATAGAGTGCGGCTACATCTGAGGATTACATTTTTTTTATTAAAAAAAAAATTAAACAATATCAGAAAAGCTACATTTGTTTTGTTTAAATATTAATATATTTTTAATGGTCTAAGTCAACTGTTGTGGGTGTTGACAGAGACTCCAAGATTCAGTATCGATTTTGTATATATATTCCAAACGTGATAACATTTACATTTGTGTAAGATCAAATATGATTCATATAGTTTGATGAGCTCTCGCTTCACTTTGTTTCGATTTGAGCTAAATATGATATATATATATATATATATATATATATATATATATATATACACACACACATATATATTAGCTGTACCTGCACAACCTTTGCATAGAGTTATATCCCCTTTGGCTTGATCGGTTGGCTAGGTTATTTTTTTTTTGGTTTCGGACAGATCCGATTTTTTCATGATTATGTTTTAAACTGGAATACTGTTGTATTCATTCTTTACTTTCGATTTCACGCAGAGTCAAAATCACTGATATATATATATTAGGGTGGGTCAAAAAAAATTTTTTTGGAGTTGGGAATTTGAAACATATTCAAAAAGTTGCCTATGGTCCTACTAATTGTAAAAATGTAAAATTTTTAAAAATAAGATCATGTCTTCCACTCCCAACTTTTAGTTCAAGGGGGTACGGGACGAAAAAAATGCACTATGTCTAAAAAAAAAACAATTTTTATTTTTTTTTAATTTTTAGATACTAAAACATGTCAATAATAACTACGAATTAATTATATTGCAGAAAAAATTTTTTTAGATCAATTAAAATGTATTTTCAGAATGTTACTCATTCAGAAACTTCAATAATTTAAAAACTTAAAAGTCATTTTTCTCTGAAAAATATTTTTGACATTTTGCTTCACTATGGCAAGCAAATCTCAAAAACCACATGTCAGATTTTGATAAAACTTCTAATTTTTATATATAAGAGGTGTATTTATAGAATGTCAGAGGCTTTTAAAGAAATTTTAAGTCCTTTTTTTTTTAATTTTCAAAATTCGCATTTTTTGCTTATGTTCACCATACAAAATTTAAAAAATTCATAAAAAATGTATTTATTACATTATCAAAAAAGTACTTTGACATTCTCTAAAGTAAGCTTTTCTGATTATAAAAATGTAGATTTTATATGAATCAGTTTATAAATATTTCAGAAATATTTGCCACAAAAAGGTCATAAATTTCAAGATGGCGGCATGCCGCACCCACAAATATCAATATGTTAATATTTTTTTTTTAATAAAATTATTTTTAAATCTACTATATCATTACTAAGATATTAAAATGTCTTAAACTTTAATAATAAAAAAGATTTTGCTTTGACCCGGGCCCGGGTACCCCCCCCCCAATGTATGACATTTTACAACATTTAGAATGTTTGATATAAGTAATATGAAATTGTACAAATCTATAAATCGTTCATGCAAAATATACAATGTACATATGAATAATACTGTTTATGGATTGTCACAGGAAACTTGCTTTGCTTTCAATTTTCGGAAGAACATCCCTTGATTTCTTTGTTTGCAAAACCATCCCATGTCGAGAGCTATGTCCGTACAGTTTGCAATGTCCGTACACTTTCAAACTAACAGCAGTAACTTCTTTAATTGCTCTTTCAACAGATTGAGAGCAACAGGGAATTTGATCCAGTATGATTGGGTTGTTGCGCTTAAGTTCATCATCACAAATATGTTCCAGCAGAGGAGAGGATGTCACTGCACAAAGATCCCAGTTAATCATCTGATCATATGATTTAGCTGCAATATTCAGGATTATGTCATTTTTGTTGAAAAATTCTAACTCTGCATGGAGCTGGTTTATGTCGTGCTGTTATAATTTTATTTACTGCATACCTTCCAATTTCTTCATCATTGTCCTAACTGCAGCCAATAGAATGTTTTCTGGATGTGCAAAGTAGCAGTTATTTTCCAATACAGGCAATATAATAGATTGATCAGCAGTATCAAGGTTCTGAAGCAATTGCATCAAAAATCCTGTTCGCTTTTGTTAACCATCTTTGCTCTCATCAGTATGTTCCTTGGCTGCCTTATCTATGTCGACGCATCTTTGCTGGATCCAGAGCTGTAGATGGTGTTAACATGTTTAAGTCCTTCAACACAGCTTTAACGATAAGACATATATCCCTATTGCTTAGTTTACATCGATCCACTGCTTCATATTGATATCTGTTTTGTTATTTGGAACATTCCTCATCGCTGGAGAAGTTTGCATCAAGTAGTTCATCATATTCAGCATCCTGATCTGGAATATCATTATCTTTCTCATCATTGACGTTATCATTTGTGGTTCCTATCTGATCGCCACCCTGCATCAATGAATGTTTTCTTTTCTGTCGATTTTGTAATATTTTTGTTGTTTGCTTGTCAACATTGTCTATGAACATATTTCTTGCCATCTTTTGATCCACCCAAAATGCCCACTCAAGCACATAAATTATTACTGATTGTGGACATTTACAGTCTCCTCTATCCCTAACACCTGCATCTTTTTACTCGAACAATTATACTGGTAATGTCATTTGTAGGGATACTAGCCTGGTCATATAATTGTTTAACTTCATGCGCTAATGCGTGCGCTCGTGAATGAAGGCTATGATTGTATTGTTCCATTTTAAGCATCCACCAATAGCCTTGAAAACATCTTCACTGGTTGGAAGTTGTCTTTTAGGCAATTCAGCTGCTAACCCAAACACAGAATGTACAGTTGCACTTCTTGTAGAAGAACTCATATTCATAGAAGAACTTAATAAAATAATTGAAAAATTAATCAAAAATGAAATAAAACAACCATGCGTGATCCGATAATGAATACATGGTAAACCAGTTATATTAAGAGGAAAATGGATGCAATGCTTATCCCAGTTGTCTGAACTAATTAGTTATTCATAAAAAAGGTTATAAAGATAAAACACAAATTTTATATGCATATCATTTCTTTTTTTGAATAACCTAGAGTCACAAAGGTAACATGTTCAGTCACAAAACTCATATAGTAAATATAGTAAAAATTTTCAAACAAAATGTGAGATATAGTAAAAACTATGTAGTTTTCAAATATTTGTACATATTCCATGTACTGACCATGATGTAACAACTTTTTAATAATGTTTCAATAAAAAAATTTGTTTTGACCCACCCTAATATATATATATATATATATATATATATATATATATATATATATATATATATGATCGCTTTTTTAATAATTAGGATACAATTTGCAATATATAAAGTACATAAACTATCCATATCCCGTTTAACGAATGGTTAAAAAAAACTTAATTTCACACCTTCATTGCGAAAATGATAAAATAAAATCACAGGCCTTAGTTAAATAAACTATAGCAGTTAAGCGACAACCTTTTCTTCCACTACCAGAGCACAAGTATTTTCTAACGTTTAGTGTATATTTAACAGTAGACTCATCATCACCGAAGCTGCTACACTTATCAATATCCTTGAAATTTAAACCTGAACATTGGTCTTCAGCTCTGAAAAAAAAAACATATATATTTATATGATTCAATCATTTATACAAATACTAGTTCAGCGGTGATAAACATTTCTAGTTCAGTGCTACTAAACATTTCTAGTTCAGTGCTACTAAACATTTCTAGTTCAGTGCTACTAAACATTTCTAGTTCAGTGCTACTAAACATTTCTAGTTCAGTGCTACTAAACATTTCTAGTTCAGTGGTAAGAAGCCGTTCGCATATATAACGCAAAAATGTCAATTTTTTACCCTTTCCCCCTTTTATAACATTATGTAACACTTGTGTGATATAACAATTTAACAAAAATAACAAATTTGCACCCCACCCCTCTGTTACAGTACACAAATAAAAAAAATATTTTTAGTTTTCAAAATGGTGCCCAAAATTTTTTTTGGCCTAGGACCCCTAGGCTGTAAATCCGGCCCTGGCTATACGTAATAAATCACAGCATCTATATTTGAATATGAGTCTTTTTTTAATCACTTACTGGCAAAACTTCTTCAAGATTTTTGCATCTGTTAAAGTCTCGTAATCCCCATACATAATTCCGTTAATATCCATTAGCTGTAATACGCAGGCTTTCATTGGTTTACATTCCGGGAAAATGTGTTTGTAAGGAATTAGTGCATCTGTTAAACAAATTTCAATGAAAGTTTACTCATATGAGTAATATTGGGGATATGGAATGTTTTTTTTTTTAAATCTCTAAACAAGAAAATCGTATCTAGTCCACATTTTAAAGAAATATTCAGTAATGCACAGCGCATGTCACTACACAAAAAAAAAACAATACAAAAAAACTGACCAAATGCACAATCACAGACACATATATAGCAACAATGCACAATGTTAACATAATTAGGCCGACTGATAGTTGGCATCAAGGCCGGCCTAACGAATTGCGGGGCCAAATTTAACGGACGCTTGCAAGGCCCTTCTTCTAATTGTCGGTCTTTTTTAGAAAATCAAAATTCGTACATCTAATAAGTCAACATATTAGAAGAAACTTTTTTTTTAGAAAATTACTAATTTATCGATTTGATGTGTAATTAATGGTCACCTTACTGGGTTTTACGGGACGGATGGCCGAGTGGTGTAGATACTCGATTGTCGACCCGAGAGTCCTGGGTTCGATCCTCGGTGAGGCCCATGGAATTTTTCCATGGAAAATTTGGTGCAAAGTCGTCCCACACGTCCACCCATCTTAAATGGGTACCTGACTTTAAGTTGGGGAAGTAAAGACGGCTGGGCGTTGTGCTAACCACACAATCCTTTCGTATGCCGAGGTTATAGAAACAGATGAATTCTACACTTCATCTGCCCCGAAGGCCCGCTAGGGCTAAGAAGGGAACTTTACTTTTTTTTTTACTGGGTTTTTGTTACTTAATTATGGTTATATTATTATGATAGCTAAAAGTCCGTTGATGGCTAACCATTTTCTCCCGGTGTTAAAATATTTGAGCACTCCATATATGTTTTAATGTTTTGTGTGTTTACTAAAGATGTAACTTACCACAATAGGCGATGACAGAAAACATGGCGTACAATAATTTGTACATTTTTAGATATAGGTCTCAACTTGAAGAGAGAGATGCTAAGAAATGAATGTTCTGTACCTTACACTGGAAGATGATTGTACTACAGATCAGTGATTCTCAAAGTGGGCAAGGAAACCTTTGGGGGGGGGCGGCAGAAGATGTTCGTTAATTTTTTAGGGGTGGACAATCGGCTATATCAAGGAAGCAATATAATATTTTGTTAATTTATTCTTGAAGCGTGTAGATACTCGACTGTCCACCTGAGAGTCCTGGGTTGAATCCTCGGTGAGAAATATTTCCAGGTGAAATTAGTTTCAAAGTCGTCCCACAAGTCCACGCAGCTTTAAATGGGTAACTGAATTAAGTTGGGGAAGTAAAGGCAGCTGGGCTTCATGCTGACCACATATTCCCTTGATATGCCGAGGTTATAGAAACAGATGAAATCTACACAAAGAAATCTTTCACTTATCTTCCTATTAATTTATAAATTAGATTTCATTGGTTACTCAAGAAACCAGAATTTAAAATTTCTTTTTCCCCATTTTCTACCTAAGGTCTGGCCTTAACGGTTTTCGTAAAGGGGGAGGGGAGGGAAGGGGCAGATTTGCTTTTTTTTTTATTTTTCGAATAGTGGGTGATAGACGAAAAATCAAAGTTTGAGAATCTCTTAAGTATTAAATTACCTGATTCTTACTTACCTTAGTAATAGTCAGATTTAATTGTCTTTTAATGTCAATTTTTTTATTGTCTGTCAATCAATACTAATGTTAGTATAGAAAATGGCTCAACAGCTTGTATTTTACATAATTTACCAACGACTAGATTTCGCCGGTTATTGCATAAATATTTGTCTCAACTAAAGCTAAACATTTATATTTCTGTATGTTTTGGTTTAAAACACGTTCAATAAGGCAGATAAATGTTGGTTGAGGTCCTTTCCCAAGGCCCAAAAGTTATTGTTTTTGGGCCCCCCTCCCCCTAAATAGATAAGTACGATCACAACGTAAAAAAACCAGCTGTGTATCTTGTAGCTGTACTCTTTTGAGCATGCATATCATTCACCGAGCGTGTGAATCTATATATATATATATATATATATATATATATATGTATATAGGCTATATGTTATTGATTATGTTATACCAGATATTGTTTCAGTAGTAGCATATACACTTTATTATTCCAGTTGAAATGTTTATGGGACGGATGGTCGTGAGCTGTAGAGTTCCAGTCTACCAACCAAAATGTCCCTATATTAAAAAACAAAAAAACAATATTTAAGTCTGGTAAAGTTCCCAAGGGGTATTTTGCTAAATATGTAGACGTTTCGAAATATAGATTCAACACTTGATCTTACACTACTAGATGTCAAGGAAATCTAGACTTTTTCTATGTTCTATTTCTAAAATTATCTTTGTACGTATAAGATATTGTTCTTGTGCTATGTTTTCTATTTGTGTACTATAAGTCGATGTGAGTAATTCAGGATTAATTCAGAAGTCACTCCAAAAAAAAAATAAACAACAACATGCTATTAAACATGTCAATAAAGCTTTAAGCCCATTCCAAGCCAACTTAGTAAAAAAAAAAGTTTGACTTCATGAGATGAAGCGCATTTAACCAAACAACTTTGTTTGGTTTGGGAAATCATTTTAATGTTTGATGGCTTCAGTTATAACTGAAACAAACGTATGACTTAGACACATTTCTAACTGAAACGAACTTCTAATTGAAAACAAACTTCTAGCTGTAAAAAACTTCTAACTGTATGACTTAGCCTTGTGATTTAGAGCATTGGTTTCTTCAATAGCCCTCAGTAGCATTGTTTATAGCTAGGTGGCCCGCCAGAAATATGTCCAAAGGGGGTTTGGGGGGGCCCATAAACAATACTTCTCCCTTTCAGAGGCCGTAAGTCCATGCGTCACCTCTCGACGATGTTACGGCCCTAGTGTTGATGGTTTAATGTGCGAAACTGCTTCATTGTTATTTAATGTATAACACAGATTTACTTATCTACCTTGACAATTGTTGTTTGCTTGCTCGCTCGTAGAGTATATTTTAAAGTCAGAGGCGGGGAAACAGGGCCCATGATACTGGGTTGCTTATTTTAATGAGTCCCCCCCACACCCCGCTCTATTTGGTCGTGGTCTGGCCCTTCTGTCGAATTTTTGAACCAACTGTGACCCGTATTTCAAAAAGTTTACGCCTCCCCTGTTCTATGCTCTCTTCTTGTTTTATTTTATTATCATTATCATTCTTCCCCCCCCCTCTCTCTCTCGCCACACATAGCAAGCTATCTGTTCAAAAGCATGTATATATGACTCTCTGTATACATACAAACACATACACAATCACACACATATAGATTTTGTTTGTCTGCCCTCTATTTACGTGTATTTATCTTATATATATATATATATATATATATATATATATATATATGTGTTTGTGTATGTATGTATTTCTTATGTTTCATTGACTTACATTAATGGCCTGTCACCATGTCATTGTCGAATAGGCAAAATGTGTATTACAAGTTCTATTACTAAATGTCCACAAGAGGAAAGCACTCTGTCTTAGCTAATAGCTAATACACTAATAAAATGTTAAACTAAAAAAATATAAATGAAATGTTGATTTATTCTTTAAACGATAACAAACTGGTATAAGATGTAAAGAGCTGTTGAAATTGAATACATTCCAATAATGCCAGTTGTATAAATAAATAACTTAAGGACACGTGATCTTGCACCTCATTAAATTTGATTACATTAAATAACACAAATATCTAAAAGAAAAAAAACAAAAAACAGCAAGATATAAATAAAAATTGAAGGTTTCTGATCCTAACAAAAACCCCTTACAATACAGGGTTTAAGGTTACTTGTGAATTTTTCTTTTATATATGGATAATTTAGGCATATTTTAAAATATATCTTCGTTTTAGTTAAATTAAAGATATATATATATATATATATATATATATATATATATTGAATAAATAAAGACGATGACATGCAACTATGACTTGCAAGTTGTAACTATGACATACAACCATGATATACAACTAAAACATACATTAACAATACAACCAACGCAGTTTCCATTGATTAATATATACTTTTTTTTTTTACTTCAAATAAAGAGTAGGTTTACTGCAGTCCTCATGATTGGCTGATTCTAAGTCAGTTGTGTGGGTGTTCATGTTTTGTTTTTTCTATGAACCTGAAGATTAAACCAAAAAAAACTTGTTATAGCTAACATTTCCTTTAAGGATTAATATGTTCTGAATGTAATGAATTACACACGGTGCAGGTATTTTTGTTGAGCGAGACAATCTAAATGAGCGATTCTCAACCGGTGTGCGCGTAACCCAAGGTTGTGCAGGAGTACCCAGCGACATATAAGTGACCCAAAACATCGAATCAGAAAGTTAAAACACAATTCATTATTTAAAAAGCACATTTATTCGCGAACGTACGTGTGAGGGGTGCCCGTGTATATACTAACAAACCCTCTGGGGGTTACAGTAGCATAAAGGTTTGAGAAGCGCTGATCAAAATATTAATATTTATGGAGTATAACATAAGAAAACAGTTTTTTTTAATAGACTTTCGTGCCGCCCTATGCAGAGACTACTAGAGACATTTGGGGCCCTATTATGACTACTAGATATATTGGGGGACCTAGACAGAGACTACTAGAGACATTTGGGGCCCTGGTCAGAAAATGCTAGAAACATTCGAGTTCCTACACAGAGACATACATAGAGACAGGTATCAATAGGCCAAGACTGAAATCACATACACGATTCTAAATCTTTATAATCATGTGAGTATTGAAGTCAAACTACTTAATGATATTACTTATTACGCCCTTCCTGGCAGTGGGCATCTAGTTTTATTCTGCAAAAAAATACGCTTTGATAACTATCAACCCATCAAACATCTTTATGTAAACACATTTGTTGATACAAAAAAAAATGTCGTGCTCATCTAAAAGTACGCTAGAGCCAATCAAAATAACACACTTTGTTTCTATCATTACTTATCTACAAAGAAAACAAAAAAAAAAACAAACGAACAAACATTCAGCTTCTATAATAAAATATACGTTGCTCACCTAGGTCCTTTGAGCACAAGTTTCTGAATAAACCATAAGTATATTTAATAGCCGCTTCATTGAAATGGCCTAAAACACTACACACGTAAATCTTTTTCCTGTCTTTGCCAGCGCATTCATCTTTTTGTCTAAAAGTAAAATGAAATAAGGGCTCGTTCGCAAATGACGTAACGCAAAAAAAACGACATTTTAGACCCCCCCCTCCCCCCTTGTCACAAAGTGTCACAAAATTTTCACCCCCCCACCCCCCATTATGTCACGTCACAAGTTAAAATAAATTAAAATACCTCAAACTGCTGATTTATTTTTCTTTCGATATTTTTGGAGACAATCATTCTTTTACATTTTCCCATAAGGCATTCAGATGCTGATCGATAGAGAAAATTTCAATAGCTTCTTCTTCTTCAAAAAGTAATAACTATCGAAATTTTTAAGATACGAAATTTTCATAACGGTCAATTTTCAAAATTTCAAGTTGAGAAGAATTGTAATTTTGGCAGAAAATTCAATCAAATTTTGGATTCCCTCATATATAATTATTATTTTTGTGACGTCACAATTTCACAGACCCATCCTACCCTGTCACAAAATGTCACAAAATCCTAGACCCCCCTCCCCTCTCCATAAGCGTTACGTCATTTGCGGACGAGCCCTAAACAAACTAATATCAAAAAACATAGCTCATTCCACTAATTTAAAATAAACCTGATAAAAACATATTTAGGTCAAGGCTGATAGCTTATTTGAATGCTGATTTTGAACAGAGTGTTTTTTTTTTTGACAGAATTGTATTTTTAATTAATGTTTTTTTGAAAGTAATGTATTTTGAACAGAATGTATTTTGATCCAACTGTATTTTAAGCAGAATGTATTTTGATCCAACTGTATTTTAAGCAGAATGTATTTTGATCCAACTGTATTTTAAGCAGAATGTATTTTAATCCAACTGTGTTTTAAGCAGAATCTATTTTGAACAGAATGTATTTTGAACAAAATGTGCTTCCATGTTTTCGCCATAATCTATTATATGGCGGATCTTAAGCATGTTGTTGGAAGAATATTTACATAATGTCAAATTCTTTTTGAAAGTTTGTGTACTTATGTCTAAATAAAATAAGTTTTAATTTGAAATTATATATAAAATCTTTGCCTTTCTTTTAAAAAAAACAAATGGATATTTATTAAAAAAAACACAAAAGTGTAAAAAAATAACGAAAAAAAAAATTCCAGCATTAGATATGAGATCAGATTAACCAAACAGGAGCCCAAATATCTAACCATAACAGCTAATGAGAAGGTTAGTTTGTAAAGTTTCTATAAGGATGAAATCTCTTAGATCCTAGAAGCCACTAGTGGGACCGTTTTTTTTAATCTCCACCACTGAATATGCTGCGGGTACTTCAAACATGACCTGAAAATTCATTGGTCATCACCGGAGATCGAACCAGGGACAGTTGAGTGCGTTACCACACGAACATCGTCCTAACGGCTAGAAGTTTAGCTATGAAAGTTGTTTTTTTACAATAAAAGATGTCTTAACTTGTGCTTATTTTGCTATTAACTCCTGCATTCTATCACTCAGTAATATAGTTCAAAATAGATATTCCTAAAAGTCTTAGTTTATAGAATACTTTATTAATGGACGCGTTGAGTGTGTGTGTGTGTGTGTGTGTGTGTGTGTGTGTATGTGTATGAACATTCGCCTTATAGCAGGGGTGGGTAAACTATGGCCCGCGGGCCGCAAGCGGCCCGTCAGAGTATATCATGCGGCCCGTTTGCATGTACAAGTTCGATCCTATGCCGATGTTAATTCTCTTTCTTTGGAGTTTTTGCTATATTTTTGAAATTTTATTCCGACTATTTGATTTGAATCTAGTGATATTAAATCGGTTTTATTGCTCCAGAATATTAGTTAGAGCTGCTTGACCTACAAACAGATTATGACCTGAAGGAGAAGTTCAAGTCAGTTCTTTTGTTGAAATAATTATGAATAGTAAAGTCTTACTACTAAATTAGCAGCTGATTAAGTTTGTATTTTAAAATGTAATGTGCATTTATAATAGATTCTGAATGCGAAATAAAATAACATTATCTTTACTTCACATTTTCCTACGTTGTAAATTGTAATTAAGTAGACAAAAATTATATATGCGGCCCGCCGCTAAAAATCAAGTTTTCAATGTGGCCTTCCGTAGAAAAAGTTTGCCCACCCCTGCCTTATAGTATTAAAGACTTACTTTCAGTATGATTAAATATATTATAAAAGGTAATTGATATTCATGTTTAAATCATTGGCATTGAAGCAATCGAGTAACATATCGAGTAAATTTAACCATGTTTCTTAAAAAGCAATATTTACTTTCCAATAAAATATGATAATGGTTTATATAATGATTTAGGATTTTTATCGGTATTTCAACAATTTTGCAAATTATGAAAAGTACGTTTATTAAATCTACTGAAATGAAGATAAGAGCAACACAGTCTCATGACTTTTTGATCACCAGTTATCGAGAATGTTTCCAGAGTTTCTAAATGTCTGAATCAGAATTATTTGTTTAAATATTTGTCACTCAATGATTCTTAATACATACCCCACTCTATTGACTAAATATTTTTAACACGAAACTGAAGGGCTTGTATCCAATAGCTGCTAAGTCTAAAATTATCGAGAATGGGTGTAATTTTTGGGTTCGTAGATAATTCGTCCTAGAATACTTTAGAAACGTTCCTAGTCCATCTGAAACATGGTTTCAAAGTTGTATTTATTACTTAATCACAAAAACGCGTTAAAAGAGACATGCGCTTTTCACTAATTAATCAGCAAAAAAAAAAAGGACTTAGCTGCCATTGAGACCAAGCCAATTAACTAGACATTACTCACTGACAATACGCCTCCTTATAAATTGAATACAGGACCTTAACTCCATTATAACTGCCAATATCGAACAGCTGATCGATACAACTCCGCACACTTTCACAGAGCGGATCATGATGTCGGTAGATCACATTTGACTCTGTTATAACAAAATTAAAATAAAATCCATTTCAAAATATTTTTTTTCCTAGGTTTTTGTACAATGATGCTTTAAATGTTCGCAACATAAAGAGTAACATTTTCTTAGAAACCGTTCAAGTATTATTCTATGCAAAGACGATCAAAAATCCATTCGCCTCTTTATCTATTATAACATTTAAACCCCCCCCCCCATAATTTAGGACTATCTTTCTAAAAAATATACCCAGATACCCTTCATCTAGCGAATGGTCGTGTGGTAAAGCTCTCAACTGTCGACATGAGGGTTCCAGGCTAGATCTTCAGTTAAAACCAGTGAAATTTTTCAGGTGATGATCAAAGCTCCTACGATGTATCCCGTGGTGCCTCCATGTTCAAGGCACTATAGAATTTGATGGGGATGAAAGAAGGGCACTGCAAAAACCGACCCTTGGTTGATATTGAGATCTTAGAAATAAACATATCACTCCTTACAGATAATTCACAGACCGCTCAACTAGCCGAAACAGCCTCAACTAGCCTCAACTAGCCGAAATAGCCTCAACTAGCCGCAACTAGCCCCATCTAGCCTCAACTAGCCGCAACTAGCCTCAACGTTGAAAATGTACGGACTTAATTTTTTTCATCTTTTAAAGACATAAAATTTTTGTTATTCATCAAATTTTTTTATTTCATTAATTATTGTTATTCATCAACATATTATTATTCATCAAATTATTATTATTCATCAAAATACTATATATTTCATCACATTATTGTTATTCTTTCAAATTATTGTTATTCATCAAAATATTATATTTCATCAAATTATTATTAATCATCTAATTATTGTAATTAATCAAATTATTGCTATTCATCAAATGATTATTATTCATTAGTCATCGAATACCCATCACATCACCTGTACATACTGTTAAAAACAAAAAAAACGTACATACTTAAATAGGTTATATAAAATATATTATTGGTCTTTTTGGAAGTCTGTTAAGTGTAATAATTGATCTAAAGATTTATTCGTCTAAATCGGGGGGGGGGGGGCAAGTTTTTTTTTTAAGCCAAAGGCCACAATGGGTTTTAAAATTTGTTGGACCGGTCGGTGAAGTGTTCATGTGTTCCAGTGGCATAGAAATTATTAACAAATACACCAGCTTTAAAAAAAAAATAATTATAAATTAAACTTAAAAACTGTAAAATTTGTTGCTTCTTTTTTTCTCAAAATTGAAATAAGAAAAAAAAAAGAAAAGCTTAATAGTCGAAAATGGCTTCAAGCACAAAACTTTACCACAGACTGCAAATGCCGAAACTAGTATGAACAATTTTATGTTCATTCTTAATAAAAAAGTCTTCACTACAATCTCTAAGCTACCTGATCAGTTTACCGTGAGTCGAACAGCAGCAAGTTTGAAATCGTCTCTCTTGATTTATAATCAACTGATCCTTGATTCAAATGTCTTCTTAACCCTATTTTCGTTCTGTCAATACTAACAAAGAGATTAAGAACTCAGAAACACGCTTTTAATGATTCAACTTTGCTCTATCTGCTTATGTTGTTTGCGTGTTGACCAACTAGGTATTCTGCAAACGATATATATGGTTTAAAAATATCGCGTGCATGTAATGGGTGCGCACTAATATGTGCAGGGTGCGTACTAGCAAGCACAGGGTGCGTACTAACATGCACAGGGTGCGCACTAGCAAGCACAGGGTGCGCACTAACATGCACAGGGTGCGTACTAGCAAGCACAGGGTGCGTACTAACATGCACAGGGTGCGCACTAACATGCACAGGGTGCGACCTAACATGCACAGTGTACGTACTAACATGTACAGGGTGCGCACTAACATGTACAGGGTGCAAAAGCATCAACAGAAATAACTAAGATGTGTGGTTCATGTGAACATAAGCACACGTCTTCCCAGTATGTAGACGTTTGCTCTCGACATCTTGTAATCACAACAACTAGTTGGTCTTTCCAAGACGAAGCGTTGAGCGTAACAGGAGTCTTCCGATTGAGTAGCGTTTAGTGGCAATCGCGTCAGGGGGTGTTTTCATACAACTGTGTGGTGGTGTTTTCTGGCTATTGTGTGGGTCCGTGTTTGGACCCCACTATGTGGGGTGACGTTTTGAGGTCACTGTGTGTGTGGGTGTTTTATGGCCACTGTATGGGTCCATGTTTGGTGACCGCAGTGTTGGGTGATGTTTGATGGTCAGTGTTTGGGTTGATGTTTGGTGGCCACTGTATGGGGCCTGGTTTTGAGGTCACTGTGTGTGTGGGTGTTTTATGGCCACTGTATGGGTCCATGTTTGGTGACCGATGTGTGGGGTGATGTTTTATGGCTAGTGTGTGGGGGTGATGTTTTATGGCTAGTGTGTGGGTTGATGTTTGCTGGCCACTGTATGGGGCCTGATTTTGAGGCCACTGCGTGGATTCATGTTTGGTGGCCACCGTGTGGTCTCATGAGCGGCCTGATAAGTGACGGCAAACGTTGTCAGAGTCTGATAATATACAGGTGTTGTATAGAATCCAAGAGATGGACAAAACTATTCGAGCCAGAGGACCCAAATTTAAAGTCACATGCGGATTTAATCACGGATTCACACCCCCCCCCCACAGAGTCCAGCTAAAATCCATTTATGTCTCTCTCTATCTTCGTTTTCTTCTGCACCGAGGTCTCAGCTGAACAGTGTCCACCTCTAAGTAAACGTCATTGATGTGAACGAGCGGAGGGGATTGTTAGGAGGGCCATATAAAACAGCTTAAACAGAACATGCTTGACCCGCGGGCCGTAGTTTGACTATACCCACGCCCCCTTTCCCTCTTCCCCCCCCTCAGATCACACACCCACGCAAACATACACACACATGCATATTGCTTTTTTTGTTTCCTCTATTATGTATTTTAATATGTTCGTGTGGTATTGTATCAGCCACGTAGAGTGAAAATTCTTCAGCAGGGGCCAGGCATTCTACAGCAGGGGCCAGGCAATAGCAGGGGGGGCAGGTAATACATTTTACTAAATAGAGCTAATAAGCAGAGGGGGGCAGACAAAAAGCAGGGGGGGAGCTCGGCCCCCCGCACGCTACGGACCTGTATTGTATATTTAAATGTATTTTATGTATTCCTAAATGATAGTTTTGAATGATCTGTCCCATATGAATGTTGAGCCGATGAGGGAGACACACTCACTGCCTGTCACCGAAAAGATCACGACGATTTGTTCACGAATCACGTGATCTAGCATTTACAAAAAAAAAACATACCAGCTGTGGAGAAATAATATAGTCTAAGCTTGATGACGCAATTCGGTAGGCTCCGCCCACCGCAGTATCTATGGCGTCATTCCGCCATCTTGAGTGTAAATATTGGGAACTTTAGTGTATACGTCATTTGGTACAAATGACGTGTATTGTACCGGCAGTTGGGAGCACATGGTTTGTTTATGATCAGTCGAGCTCTGTGCATCATAGGATGCGGATGCATGTTCTAGTAGAGTCTAGCTTTGGGTGTCTATGTAGATGGATGCATATTTACAGTTTGCTATTGTACTCCTCCTGATTCTACCTTTATGTCAGTTCATGTTCAAGTATTAAATGATTATTTGATGTTACTTCACTGGAGTTAACTTCGTGATTTGTGTTGTCTGATTTATTACACCTTCTACAAGTATCTTCAATATAAGGACCCGTAACACCAGCCAATGCAGTGCATTAATTGCGCACAAGTCTGCTTACTTTTCACATTCCAATGTGTTTCAATTAAAAAATAATCAAACAAACAAAGATAATGTCTTTATCGAATTGTTCGGAAGATTTTTTTTTTAAACCAAACCACCAAATTAAGTATTGATTTTATATTAAAATAACCTGACCTGTTCTAATGAATAGGCAAACTAAGAATGTTTAACTAAAGAAATTCGTTAAAAAAAACAACAACAGTTTTTATGACCATTTGAACAAGGTTTAAAGAGTACACGTTATGGACAGGTCACCTGGGCGACCCATTACTTTCAGATGTGATACTTTAGGAATAAAACAATAAGCCAAACGGTTATATTCATTATTTTTATATGGATGCAATAACGTTATTTATTTAATTAAAAAAAAAAAGTAATCTTTATACCTACAACTACAATAGTGAAGACATTTTAACATAGCGATAGTCAGCGGCGTAGCGTGGGTATCGGCCGCCCAGGGCGGAAAACGATTTTGCCGCCCTCTCATTTAGGTATTTCAATTTAATCTATACATTTTCGCCACCCCCCAAAAAAGTAATAAAAAGTGCCGCCCGGTGCGGACCGCACCCACCGCCCCCCCCAGTACGCCACTGGCGATAGTAGTTATAACTGTGCTAACACTAAGACTAAGGATTAAGAAAAGCAGTTTTGAGCATCGTAGGTTTAACCATTCACAAATATATAAAATATCCTTTGCCTGTTATCTTTTTTTTTTTTAAAGTATAATTTTAAATTCGTTTTTTATGTTGCTCTCTTTTATCTAGCCCCGTAGCGTGGAAATTCTACAGCAGGGGCTAGGCATTCTACAGCAGGGGCCAGGCAATAGCAGAGGGGCAAGGTAATACATTTTACTAAGTAGAAAAATAAGCAGAGGGGGCCAGACAAAACGCAGGGGGGCTGCCCCCTGGCTCCCCCCAGCATGCTACGGGCCTGCTTTCATCCACAAAATGACCGATAGTGCATGGTCTTGAAGGCACAATGGTAGGTATAGTGGGGGAGTTAAACCATGATCTGAAATATCCATTGCATCAAGGCCCACCGACAGAAATATCGGACCCCTGGGCAGGGCTGTCACGGGCCCCCATGCTAATAATAATATTTTCAAAAGTTGATTGGCCAGCTCAGTCCAGGCCCCTAAAACTCGCCGGGCCCCTGGGAAATAATCTCCCTGCCCCCTCCTCTCGGCGGCACTGGTTGCGTCAGACCAAGGACCCCCACACCCCCAGGTCAACCGTCAAGCGCTTTACCACATGACCACCTGTCCTCCCCCGTCACCTCGCTAGGTAGCTCCTAATGGAATGGCTTATGACTACGCAATTGACTAGGCTACCCACATACACACACTGTCAAAATGCCTCATTCCAGTATTAACTGTCGTAAGTTAAAACATTAGATGCTAAGAGGGCTGTAAAGGTATTTTTGTCTATAACCCCATAATAATAAACATATCAGGAGATGTTCATGCATTGTTCATATTTTACTTACATATTTAATCAGGGCCAAAATAATTTTTGGCTTCAGGATTCCAAAAAAAAAAAAAATGTCATATGTCACTGTGTTAATACGGTAACAGAAGCATACTAGGTTGGGGCCCGCTGCGCAAAGGGGGGGGGCGCATAGTTAGTGGAATAGTGGATTTTTAGGAAGGCCACATCTGAAACATGTTACATATGTATATAAAGAGACTGAGGAGTACCTTTGACGTTTACGCATTTTAAATGATGTGCACGAACACGACGGTATAAAATTAAAATGACAAATATCACACGAAGATATTCTTTTTTGCGAAAGTATATATAAAATGATGCGAAATAAATCCCAGATACCGGTATGTTTTTTTTCTTTTGTAGGGCGTTAACTTCCTTGGAGTTTGTAAATATTGAAATTACTTCCGGGGCAAATAAGTTTCTTCTGCTAAGTACACGAATTCTAGAAATGAACGAAAATAAATTTATTTGGCTTCTCTCTCAGGCTTAAATTACAGATGAGCATGCACCGTGATTCTTATCTTTCATCAATCAGGTATCTAATATTTTGGTTATCTGCTTTTCCAAACGGCATCAGTTCATTACTTTTGAATTTGGCGCTGCTAACGATATCAGGGGAGTGCCCCATGTTAAGCGGTCTCAAGCATAACCTCTTGGGTTAAATATACGCAACCATTCTTCTTCAGAATATGTTTTATTTACATTATTTTCATCCATAGCTAAATATCCTTTATTAATATCCAAATCGAAGTGTGTGAAACTTTTCAATTTATTAAGCGAAGCATTATTATTATTATTTTTTTTTTTTGCATTGTCGATATTCTTTTTTACTCGCATTTTTTATTGGCTTTTCGCCGTTTATCTATGTCCGTTAGGTTCTCAATGTTCTTAAACCCATTTTTTAAAACCCAAACTGTACTAATTTACCCATATTCACCAACGAAAGACCCTTTAAAGATGTGCGCCCAGCGCGCGCATTTATTATTACAAATAGAACGTACTAATAGCGTACATGTACTTTTTTAGACCTTTTTTTACAGAGTTAATTTAGAGTTAATATTGCCCGCAATATTGAATTAATGAATTAAACTAACTTTTTCTATTGCACACACATACACACACACACACACCATAACCTTTCGTATGTGGGGGGTGGGGGGAGCAATAATATCTGTTATGGCTCCTTCTAGCAGTGGCGCCGAGAGCCAACACGGGCCCCAGTGCAGGACATCATTGCGGGCCCCTTAATAAACAAAAAGTCGTGAAAAAATTGACATGGTCGGGGCGGCCGGGCCCCCTTACAGATGCGGGCCCCCTGGCAATGACCCCCTCTCGGCGTGCCTGCCTACTAGCATTAGATTTTATGAAATTACTACTGTACGAGGAAGGGGGGGGTGGGTCATTTTGGAAGACGATCGACTTGTTTACCCATCTATAGCAACGGCTGTGCACCCAAAAGGCAGATTAATTAAACGATACCCGGCCATGCCTGGCCCCCCCTCCCCCCTCTTCCGACTAGTAGTGGAGTTTGCAAAAACAACACATTTACATGTGTATTATTATGTTCCCCCGAGCCGCAGCCGACATAAAACTCTGTTCTCAATCTGCAAATGTTTGTTGTTGATCTATTGTTATTCATATGTGAAGTGGACTAAAAAAAACAAAATAAATAAAACATGGACCAAAGGACTCCGGTAACTTTGATCATCTGCCTAATCAACAACTGAGAGTTTCATAGTTTACTGTATTTGTATGTGTGGGGAGGGAGGGGGGGCATGCATGGCCGAACTTGATGTGAATGGTCGGGGGGGGGGAGGAGAGAAAATTCAGTGGCCAACTTGTGACAGGTCGAGAAGACATGTGTGTGTGTGTGTGTGTGTGTGTAACTGGACTTTTTAAAACCGAGATGTGTCATTCGGGGTGTTGATGTAGAACTCTTGTTGGGTCTAAACGTATTGTGATTAACGGAAGCTAAATGTATAAAGATCACGACCTTTGAACTTCTGCTCGTGTGTGGTGTTGTAGGCCCAGATCTTAAATTAGTGTATCTGTAGAATAGGGGTGATGGTGGGAGAGATTGCTACTCCCAAAAATGTTTAGACTTTGTTTTGAAACCTGTTTAAAAGGGAAAAAAAAATTAAACTTTTATTTAAAACGATATGTATTCAAAATCTTGATAAAAATCAAATGAAAAAAATGTCAAAATTAAAAAAAAAAGCCTAACTTGTTACAAACGGCACCTCAACAGAGACAGGGGTGGATTTAAAGGGGGTCGGGGGAGCGCCCCCCCCCCCGTTACCGCAAGTTTAGGTAAGACATCATTAAATTATCGAAATATTTTTTGTTCTAAGACCAATTTTCAACAATGAAAACAGTTTGCCCCCCCGGAGGTCAAAGTTTTGCCCCCCCCCTCGGGTCGAAGTTTTGCCCCCCCCCCCCCCGTCAAAGTTGTCTAGATCCGCCCCTGAACAGAGACAGTACTCTCTCTCTCTCTCTTTGCGTTAGCACACAACGCCGATGGAACTGTGATGCGGACAGTTCCATATAACGATTGTTTTCTTTATATCTTCGTCCTAAACTTGGGTCTACGTTACTATGGCTCCTGACATGAATGTTATCTGTCATATGTTGTACAAGTATATCGATATAATTAAAGACAAAGGGGAAAGAATGGTGTCTGGTTTGCCTGACCATAAATTCGGCTCTGTCTGTTTTTTTTAGCTCCGTCGCAATGATGTCTCTGGGACAATTCGATCCTCACTATTTAATATGTTTAATTGGTTAAGATATTTGAATTAGTTTTGGTTTAAAATTGTTTTAAAATGTGTATTAGTCTTTGTAATGTCTTAGTAATTGACACAAATTGTGTGAACATGTGACGTAAAAAGTTTTCCACTAAAAAAAAATCTTTTTGCGCCCCCCCCCCCCCCTCCCAACCACATCTTTTTATTATAACCAATCTCAGGTAATTTTGCAGCTTGCCAATCTCACATCTCATGTCAAGTCTAGCAAAAAAAAAACTACAATTAACCTAAGTGACCAATCTCCAAGGTAACCGAGATCAGTATCACTGCTGACCAGTGCTCGATTTAAGAAAAAAAACCAGTGCCGGGGATGAACACGAATTTCCGCAGAGTTGAGGATAAATGTCTATGATTTCATCCCCGGCTGGGATATATTAGCTAAAGCAGAGCCGGGGATGACAGGTCTCAGTGCCGGGGATATCCCCGGCGGTAAATCGAGCCCTGCTGCTGACTAATCTGTAGTATTTCTTTGATCTGTCTGCCACCACTGATATAACTTGCGTATTTGCTAGATTTCACATGAGGTGTGAGATTGACAAGCTGTAATTTTATTCGACAGCGAGACTACCTGACATAACACATTTCGTCCCCCCCCCCGCCTTATGACCAGTCATGTGGTCAGTGTGTTGTTGAACAACAGGGACTGGTAGGGTTCAGCCGTGTTATTCATTTTTCAGGCTAGATGAACTTTCGTTCACGGAGCGGGAATTTCATCGGACATATTAACATTGCTTTAATGAAATGTGTTTTCTTTTGCAAATAATGTGTCAATTATAAAAAAAAATAAAATGGATTTCTTATAATACTTTGGGAAATCATTCCAAGAAAATGAACGTGTAAGTATTAGTTCTTATTTCATTATCCTTCATTAAACCGAATTTTTACCGTATTTTTAACCTTCGGTACAGAATAATTTTTTTTATAAAATAAGACATCTAAAGGCACACATAGGCTTACAATTAACACAGTCGTTCTGATATTTTAGTGGGACAAGGCTCTCTGTACAATTGTAGAAAGGGTATTAGATAAATGTACACTTTACGGGACCAGAAATGTGAAGGCCAGAGCTAAGAAAGCCAAGGCCGCAAATAAGCAAATAACGGAAACATCTAATGTTACTTTTCCTTGTAGAAAATATACAAGAGTAGACTGGCGGCCCCCTTTAATATTAAGGACCCCTTTAGTATTGGGGGGGGGGGCTAGAAAGATTTATAGATTACCTAGCCATAAAAACCGCTCTGTAAATACCAAGATACAACAAAATAACTAGCATTTAATGATATGCTAATCATATTCATAGACATACCTATTGTCATTTGACATGTTTATTTTTATGAAAATCAGTTTAATATAGTTAAGTTATGACTACTAACAGTACAAATCTTACTACAACATTAATTTTATACAAAGCTTAAGTTTAAGCATTTCTTATTATTTATTCTAAACACATTCCAATCATTACTCTTAATTGTTCCTTCACAGATTGCATAGCCCTACAAGATGTCTGACGGGACACAATTCATTCTCATCTTCATAATGTTCCCACAGTTTTTGATGCATCACATCTCTCTTTGAACCATGATACTGCTTAGGGGTAACCCTCCAAACAATAAAGGCAGCAGTCTCAACATTGTATATCAAGCGACGAGTTAAGTATTCTTATTTTGAATTTAAAAAAAACATAGTTTATAGTTTAATTATATACAAACGTTAATTACCTACCAAGTATTTGAGAATTCTTTTTTTACAGATTTAAAAGGACAGCCCCCTCCGAGGTCTTGGCATTGAAAGGCTAGCACCCCAACAGGAATTCAAATCCTGTGCTCTTAGTAGGGAAAGTATTTTAGTTTAAAACCAAGAATGCAAGTTAAGTCTCCATTTTGTTTGAAACTTTTTATTTTGTAAATTTTATTGAGTAGTTTTGGATAGTTTAAGTATGTCTACTAACACTACTAATTTATTTTTGTTTAATTAGTTATTCAGCACAAATTCTGATCATTTTTCTTTATTGTTCCTTCACATATTGGATAGCCCTACAAAATGTCTGAAGGGACACAATTCACTCTCATCTGCTTTTAAAGTATGCCTAATGTTCAGACAGTCCTTGATACATCACATCTTTTTTGGAACAATGCCACTGCTTAGGGGTACCCATCCAAATATTAGAGGCAGCCATCTTAATTTTGTATACCAAGCTAATGGTTAAGTATTTTAATTTTGAATTAAAAAAAAAATAGTTTATAGTTTGATTAGTTAAGAACGTTAATTACCTACCAAGTATTTGAGAATTCTTTTTTACAGATTTAAAAGGACAGCCACCCCTCCGAGGTCTTGGCATTGAAAGGCTAGCACCCCAACAGAATTAAAATCCTGTGCTCTTAGTAGGGAAAGTATTTTAGTTTAAAACCAAGAATGCAAGTTAAGTCTTCATTATGTTTAAAACTTTTTTTTTGTAAATTTTATTGAGTAGTTTTGGATAGTTTAAGTATGTCTACTAACACTACTAATTTATTTTTGTTTTATTATTTATTCAGCACACATTCTGATCATTTTTCTTAACTGTTTCTTCACAGATTCGATTGCCCAACAAGATGTCTGAAGGGACACAATTCACTCTCATCTGCTTTTAAAGTATGCCTAATATTCAGACAGTCCATGATACATCACATCTTTTATGGAACCATGCCACTGCTTAGGGGTACCCATCCAAATATTAGAGGCAGCCATCTTAATTTTGCATAACAAGCTAACGGTTAAGTATTCAATTTTTTGATTAAAAAAAAAAATAGTTTTTAATTTGATTAGTTAAGAACGTTAATTACCTACCAAGTATTTGACAATTCTTTTTTACAGATTTAAAAGGGCAGCCACCCCTCCGAGATCTTAGCATTGAAAGGCTAGCGCCCTAACATTATTAAAATCCTGTGCTCTTAGTAGGGAAAGTATTTTAGTTTAAAACCAAGAATGCAAGTTAAGTCTTCATTATGTTTAAAACTTTTTTTTTGTAAATTTTATTGAGTAGTTTTGGATAGTTTAAGTATGTCTACTAACACTACTAATTTATTTTTGTTTTATTATTTATTCAGCACACATTCTGATCATTTTTCTTAACTGTTTCTTCACAGATTCGATTGCCCAACAAGATGTCTGAAGGGACACAATTCACTCTCATCTGCTTTTAAAGTATGCCTAATATTCAGACAGTCCATGATACATCACATCTTTTATGGAACCATGCCACTGCTTAGGGGTACCCATCCAAATATTAGAGGCAGCCATCTTAATTTTGCATACCAAGCTAACTGTTAAGTATTTAAATTTTGAATTAAAAAAAAAATAGTTTATAGTTTGATTAGTTAAGAACGTTAATTACCTACCAAGTATTTGACAATTCTTTTTTACAGATTTAAAAGGGCAGCCACCCCTCCGAGATCTTAGCATTGAAAGGCTAGCGCCCTAACATTATTAAAATCCTGTGCTCTTAGTAGGGAAAGTATTTTAGTTTAAAACCAAGAATGCAAGTTAAGTCTTCATTATGTTTAAAACTTTTTTTTTGTAAATTTTATTGAGTAGTTTTGGATAGTTTAAGTATGTCTACTAACACTACTAATTTATTTTTGTTTTATTATTTATTCAGCACACATTCTGATCATTTTTCTTAACTGTTTCTTCACAGATTCGATTGCCCAACAAGATGTCTGAAGGGACACAATTCACTCTCATCTGCTTTTAAAGTATGCCTAATATTCAGACAGTCCATGATACATCACATCTTTTATGGAACCATGCCACTGCTTAGGGGTACCCATCCAAATATTAGAGGCAGCCATCTTAATTTTGCATAACAAGCTAACGGTTAAGTATTCAATTTTTTGATTAAAAAAAAAAATAGTTTTTAATTTGATTAGTTAAGAACGTTAATTACCTACCAAGTATTTGACAATTCTTTTATACAGATTTAAAAGGGCAGCCACCCCTCCGAGATCTTAGCATTGAAAGGCTAGCGCCCTAACATTATTAAAATCCTGTGCTCTTAGTAGGGAAAGTATTTTAGTTTAAAACCAAGAATGCAAGTTAAGTCTTCATTATGTTTAAAACTTTTTTTTGTAAATTTTATTGAGTAGTTTTGGATAGTTTAAGTATGTCTACTAACACTACTAATTTATTTTTGTTTTATTATTTATTCAGCACACATTCTGATCATTTTTCTTAACTGTTCCTTCACAGATTCGATAGCCCAACAAGATGTCTGAAGGGACACAATTCACTCTCATCTGCTTTTAAAGTATGCCTAATATTCAGACAGTCCATGATACATCACATCTTTTATGGAACCATGCTTTGGGGTACCCATCCAAATATTAGAGGCAGCCGTCTTAATTTTGTATACCAAGCTAACGGTTAAGTATTAAAATTTTAAATTTAAAAAAATTGTTTAATGTTTGATTAGTTAAGAACGTCATTACCTACCAAGTATTTGAGAATTCTTTTTTACAGATTTAGAAGGACAGCCCCCCTCCGAGGTCTTGGCATTGAAAGGCTAGCACCCCAACAGAATTAAAATCATTTGCTCTTAGTAGGGAAAGTATTTTAGTTTAAAACCAAGAATGCAAGTTAAGTCTCCATTTTGTTTGAAACATTTTATTTTGTAAATTTTATTGAGTATATTTCGATAGTTTAAGTATGTCTACTAACACTACTAATTTATTTTTATTTTATTATTTATTCAGGACACATTCTGATCATTTTTCTTAATTGTTCCTTGACAGATTTGAAAGCCCTACAAGATTTCTGAAGGGACACAATTCACTCTCATCTGCTTTTAAAGTATGCCTAATGTTCAGACAGTCCTTGATGCATCACATCTTTTATGGAACCATGCTTTGGGGTACCCATCCAAATATTAGAGGCAGCCATCTTAATTTTGTATACCAAGCTAACGGTTAAGTATTTAAATTTTGAATTAATAAAAAAATAGTTTATAGTTTGATGATTTAAGAACGTTAATTACCTACCAAGTATTTGAGAATTCTTTTTTACAGATTTAGAAGGACAGCCCCCCTCCGAGGTCTTGGCATTGAAAGGCTAGCACCCCAACCGAATTAAAATCATTTGCTCTTAGTAGGGAAAGTATTTTACTTTAAAACCAAGAATGCAAGTTAAGTCTCCATTTTGTTTGAAACATTTTATTTTGTAAATTTTATTGAGTATATTTGGATAGTTTAAGTATGTCTACTAACACTACTAATGTATTTTTATTTTATTATTTATTCAGGACACATTCTGATCATTTTTCTTAATTGTTCCTTGACAGATTTGAAAGCCCTACAAGATTTCTGAAGGGACACAATTCACTCTCATCTGCTTTTAAAGTATGCCTAATGTTCAGACAGTCCTTGATGCATCACATCTTTTATGGAACCATGCTTTGGGATACCCATCCAAATATTAGAGGCAGCCGTCTTAATTTTGTATACCAAGCTAACGGTTAAGTATTTAAATTTTGAATTAAAAAAAATAGTTTATAGTTTGATTTAGTTAAGAACGTTATTACCTACCAAGTATATGAGAATTCTTTTTTACAGATTTAGAAGGACAGCCCCCCTCCGAGGTCTTGGCATTGAAAGGCTAGCACCCCAACCGAATTAAAATCATTTGCTCTTAGTAGGGAAAGTATTTTACTTTAAAACCAAGAATGCAAGTTAAGTCTCCATTTTGTTTGAAACATTTTATTTTGTAAATTTTATTGAGTATATTTCGATAGTTTAAGTATGTCTACTAACACTACTAATTTATTTTTGTTTTATTATTTATTCAGGACACATTCTGATCATTTTTCTTAATTGTTCCTTGACAGATTTGATAGCCCTACAAGATGTCTGAAGGGACACAATTCACTCTCATCTGCTTTTAAAGTATGCCTAATGTTCAGACAGTCCTTGATGCATCACATCTTTTATGGAACCATGCTTTGGGGTACCCATCCAAATATTAGAGGCAGCCGTCTTAATTTTGTATACCAAGCTAACGGTTAAGTATTTAAATTTTGAATTAAAAAAAATAGTTTATAGTTTGATTTAGTTAAGAACGTTATTACCTACCAAGTATATGAGAATTCTTTTTTACAGATTTAGAAGGACAGCCCCCCTCCGAGGTCTTGGCATTGAAAGGCTAGCACCCCAACAGAATTAAAATCATTTGCTCTTAGTAGGGAAAGTATTTTAGTTTAAAACCAAGAATGCAAGTTAAGTCTCCATTTTGTTTGAAACATTTTATTTTGTAAATTTTATTGAGTATATTTTGGATAGTTTAAGTATGTCTACTAACACTACTAATTTATTTTTATTTTATTATTTATTCAGGACACATTCTGATCATTTTTCTTAATTGTTCCTTGACAGATTTGAAAGCCCTACAAGATTTCTGAAGGGACACAATTCACTCTCATCTGCTTTTAAAGTATGCCTAATGTTCAGACAGTCCTTGATGCATCACATCTTTTATGGAACCATGCTTTGGGGTACCCATCCAAATATTAGAGGCAGCCGTCTTAATTTTGTATACCAAGCTAACGGTTAAGTATTAAAATTTTAAATTTAAAAAAATTGTTTTATGTTTGATTAGTTAAGAACGTCATTACCTACCAAGTATTTGAGAATTCTTTTTTACAGATTTAGAAGGACAGCCCCCCTCCGAGGTTTAGGCATTGAAAGGCTAGCACCCCAACAGAATTAAAATCATTTGCTCTTAGTAGGGAAAGTATTTTACTTAAAAACCAAGAATGCAAGTTAAGTCTCCATTTTGTTTGAAACATTTTATTTTGTAAATTTTATTGAGTATATTTCGATAGTTTAAGTATGTCTACTAACACTACTAATGTATTTTTGTTTTATTATTTATTCAGCACACATTCTGATCATTTTTCTTAATTGTTCCTTGACAGATTTGATAGCCCTACAAGATGTCTGAAGGGACACAATTCACTCTCATCTGCTTTTAAAGTATGCCTAATGTTCAGACAGTCCTTGATGCATCACATCTTTTATGGAACCATGCTTTGGGGTACCCATCCAAATATTAGAGGCAGCCATCTTAATTTTGTATACCAAGCTAACGGTTAAGTATTTAAATTTTGAATTAATAAAAAAATAGTTTATAGTTTGATGATTTAAGAACGTTAATTACCTACCAAGTATTTGAGAATTCTTTTTTACAGATTTAGAAGGACAGCCCCCCTCCGAGGTCTTGGCATTGAAAGGCTAGCACCCCAACCGAATTAAAATCATTTTCTCTTAGTAGGAAAGTATTTTAGTTTAAAACCAAGAATGCAAGTTATGTCTCCATTTTCTTTGAAACATTTTATTTTGTAAATTTTATTGAGTATATTTGGATAGTTTAAGTATGTCTATTAACACTACTAATGTATTTTTATTTTATTATTTATTCAGGACACATTGTGATCATTTTTCTTAATTGTTCCTTGACAGATTTGAAAGCCCTACAAGATTTCTGAAGGGACACAATTCACTCTCATCTGCTTTTAAAGTATGCCTAATGTTCAGACAGTCCTTGATGCATCACATCTTTTATGGAACCATGCTTTGGGGTACCCATCCAAATATTAGAGGCAGCCGTCTTAATTTTGTATACCAAGCTAACGGTTAAGTATTAAAATTTTAAATTTAAAAAAATTGTTTAATGTTTGATTAGTTAAGAACGTCATTACCTACCAAGTATTTGAGAATTCTTTTTTACAGATTTAGAAGGACAGCCCCCCTCCGAGGTTTTGGCATTGAAAGGCTAGCACCCCAACAGAATTAAAATCATTTGCTCTTAGTAGGGAAAGTATTTTACTTAAAAACCAAGAATGCAAGTTAAGTCTCCATTTTGTTTGAAACATTTTATTTTGTAAATTTTATTGAGTATATTTCGATAGTTTAAGTATGTCTACTAACACTACTAATTTATTTTTGTTTAATCTATTATTCAGCACACATTCTGATCATTTTTCTTAATTGTTCCTTGACAGATTTGATAGCCCTACAAGATGTCTGAAGGGACACAATTCACTCTCATCTGCTTTTAAAGTATGCCTAATGTTCAGACAGTCCTTGATGCATCACATCTTTTATGGAACCATGCTTTGGGGTACCCATCCAAATATTAGAGGCAGCCATCTTAATTTTGTATACCAAGCTAACGGTTAAGTATTTAAATTTTGAATTAAAAAAAAATAGTTTATAGTTTGATTAGTTAGAAACGTTATTACCTACCAAGTATTTGAGAATTCTTTTTTACAGATTTAAAAGGACAGCCCCCCCTCCGAGGTCTTGGCATTGAAAGGCTAGCACCCCAACAGAATTAAAATCATTTGCTCTTAGTAGGGAAGGTATATTAGTTTAAAACCAAGAATGCAAGTTAAGTCTCCATTTTGTTTAAAACATTTTATTTTGTAAATTTTATTGAGTATATTTGGATAGTTTAAGTATGTCTACTAACACTACTAATTTATCTTTGTTTTATTATTTATTCAGCACACATTCTGATCATTTTAATTAATTGTTCCTTGACAGATTTGATAGCCCTACAAGATGTCTGAAGGGACACAATTCACTCTCATCTGCTTTTAAAGTATGCCTAATGTTCAGACAGTCCTTGATGCATCACATCTTTTATGGAACCATGCTTAGGGGTACCCATCCAAATATTAGAGGCAGCCATCTTAATTTTGTATACCAAGCTAACGGTTAAGTATTTAAATTTTGAATTTAAAAAAATAGTTTATAGTTTGAATAGTTAAGAAAGTTATTACCTACCAAATATTTGAGAATTCTTTTTTACAGATTTCAAAGGACAGCCCCCCCTCTGAGGTTTTAGCATTGAAAGGCTAGCACCCCAACAGAATTAAAATCATTTGCTCTTAGTAGGGAAAGTATTTTAGTTTAAAACCAAGAATGCAAGTTAAGTCTCCATTTTGTTTGAAACATTTTATTTTGTAAATTTTATTGAGTATATTTGGATAGTTTAAGTATGTCTACTAACACTACTAATTTATTTTTGTTTTATTATTTATTCAGCACACATTCTGATCATTTTTCTTAATTGTTCCTTGACAGATATGAAAGCCCTACAAGATTTCTGAAGGGACACAATTCACTCTCATCTGCTTTTAAAGTATGCCTAATGTTCAGACAGTACTTGATGCATCACATCTTTTATGGAACCATGCTTTGGGGTACCCATCCAAATATTAGAGGCAGCCATCTTAATTTTGTATACCAAGGTAACGGTTAAGTATTTAAATTTTGAATTAATAAAAAAATAGTTTATAGTTTGATGATTTAAGAACGTTAATTACCTACCAAGTATTTGAGAATTCTTTTTTACAGATTTAAAAGGACAGCCCCCCTCCGAGGTCTTGGCATTGAAAAGCTAGCACCCCAACCGAATTAAAATCATTTTCTCATAGTAGGGAAAGTATTTTAGTTTAAAACCAAGAATGCAAGTTAAGTCTCCATTTTGTTTGAAACATTTTATTTTGTAAATTTTATTGAGTATATTTGGATAGTTTAAGTATGTCTACTAACACTACTAATTTATTTTTGTTTTATTATTTATTCAGGACACATTCTGATCATTTTTCTTAATTGTTCCTTGACAGATTTGAAAGCCCTACAAGATTTCTGAAGGGACACAATTCACTCTCATCTGCTTTTAAAGTATGCCTAATGTTCAGACAGTCCTTGATGCATCACATCTTTTATGGAACCATGCTTTGGGGTACCCATCCAAATATTAGAGGCAGCCGTCTTAATTTTGTATACCAAGCTAACGGTTAAGTATTTAAATTTTGAATTAAAAAAAAAATAGTTTATAGTTTGATTAGTTAAGAACGTTAATTACCTATCAAGTATTTGAGAATTCTTTTTTACAGATTTAGAAGGACAGCCCCCCCTCCGAGGTCTTGGCATTGAAAGGCTAGCACCCCAACAGAATTAAAATCATTTGCTCTTAGTAGGGAAAGTATTTTAGTTTAAAACCAAGAATGCAAGTTAAGTCTCCATTTTGTTTGAAACATTTTATTTTGTAAATTTTATTGAGTATATTTCGATAGTTTAAGTATGTCTACTAACACTACTAATGTATTTTTGTTTTATTATTTATTCAGCACACATTCTGATCATTTTTCTTAATTGTTCCTTGACAGATTTGATAGCCCTACAAGATGTCTGAAGGGACACAATTCACTCTCATCTGCTTTTAAAGTATGCCTAATGTTCAGACAGTCCTTGATGCATCACATCTTTTATGGAACCATGCTTTGGGGTACCCATCCAAATATTAGAGGCAGCCATCTTAATTTTGTATACCAAGCTAACGGTTAAGTATTTAAATTTTGAATTAATAAAAAAATAGTTTATAGTTTGATGAGTTAAGAACGTTAATTACCTACCAAGTATTTGAGAATTCTTTTTTACAGATTTAGAAGGACAGCCCCCCTCCGAGGTCTTGGCATTGAAAAGCTAGCACCCCAACCGAATTAAAATCATTTGCTCTTAGTAGGGAAAGTATTTTACTTAAAAACCAAGAATGCAAGTTAAGTCTCCATTTTGTTTGAAACATTTTATTTTGTAAATTTTATTGAGTATATTTGGATAGTTTAAGTATGTCTACTAACACTACTAATGTATTTTTATTTTATTATTTATTCAGGACACATTGTGATCATTTTTCTTAATTGTTCCTTGACAGATTTGAAAGCCCTACAAGATTTCTGAAGGGACACAATTCACTCTCATCTGCTTTTAAAGTATGCCTAATGTTCAGACAGTCCTTGATGCATCACATCTTTTATGGAACCATGCTTTGGGATACCCATCCAAATATTAGAGGCAGCCGTCTTAATTTTGTATACCAAGCTAACGGTTAAGTATTTAAATTTTGAATTAAAAAAAATAGTTTATAGTTTGATTTAGTTAAGAACGTCATTACCTACCAAGTATTTGAGAATTCTTTTTTACAGATTTAGAAGGACAGCCCCCCTCCGAGGTTTTGGCATTGAAAGGCTAGCACCCCAACAGAATTAAAATCATTTGCTCTTAGTAGGGAAAGTATTTTACTTAAAAACCAAGAATGCAAGTTAAGTCTCCATTTTGTTTGAAACATTTTATTTTGTAAATTTTATTGAGTATATTTCGATAGTTTAAGTATGTCTACTAACACTACTAATTTATTTTTGTTTTATTATTTATTCAGCACACATTCTGATCATTTTTCTTAATTGTTCCTTGACAGATTTGAAAGCCCTACAAGATTTCTGAAGGGACACAATTCACTCTCATCTGCTTTTAAAGTATGCCTAATGTTCAGACAGTCCTTGATGCATCACATCTTTTATGGAACCATGCTTTGGGGTACCCATCCAAATATTAGAGGCAGCCGTCTTAATTTTGTATACCAAGCTAACGGTTAAGTATTTAAATTTTGAATTAATAAAAAAATAGTTTATAGTTTGATGATTTAAGAACGTTAATTACCTACCAAGTATTTGAGAATTCTTTTTTACAGATTTAGAAGGACAGCCCCCCTCCGAGGTCTTGGCATTGAAAGGCTAGCACCCCAACCGAATTAAAATCATTTTCTCTTAGTAGGAAAGTATTTTAGTTTAAAACCAAGAATGCAAGTTATGTCTCCATTTTGTTTGAAACATTTTATTTTGTAAATTTTATTGAGTATATTTGGATAGTTTAAGTATGTCTACTAACACTACTAATTTATTTTTATTTTATTATTTATTCAGGACACATTCTGATCATTTTTCTTAATTGTTCCTTGACAGATTTGAAAGCCCTACAAGATTTCTGAAGGGACACAATTCACTCTCATCTGCTTTTAAAGTATGCCTAATGTTCAGACAGTCCTTGATGCATCACATCTTTTATGGAACCATGCTTTGGGGTACCCATCCAAATATTAGAGGCAGCCGTCTTAATTTTGTATACCAAGCTAACGGTTAAGTATTTAAATTTTGAATTAAAAAAAAAATAGTTTATAGTTTGATGATTTAAGAACGTTAATTACCTACCAAGTATTTGAGAATTCTTTTTTACAGATTTAGAAGGACAGCCCCCCTCCGAGGTCTTGGCATTGAAAGGCTAGCACCCCAACAGAATTAAAATCATTTGCTCTTAGTAGGGAAAGTATTTTACTTTAAAACCAAGAATGCAAGTTAAGTCTCCATTTTGTTTGAAACATTTTATTTTGTAAATTTTATTGAGTATATTTGGATAGTTTAAGTATGTCTACTAACACTACTAATTTATTTTTGTTTTATTATTTATTCAGGACACATTCTGATCATTTTTCTTAATTGTTCCTTGACAGATTTGATAGCCCTACAAGATGTCTGAAGGGACACAATTCACTCTCATCTGCTTTTAAAGTATGCCTAATGTTCAGACAGTCCTTGATGCATCACATCTTTTATGGAACCATGCTTAGGGGTACCCATCCAAATATTAGAGGCAGCCATCTTAATTTTGTATACCAAGCTAACGGTTAAGTATTTAAATTTTGAATTTAAAAAAATAGTTTATAGTTTGAATAGTTAAGAACATTAATTACCTACCAAATATTTGAGAATTCTTTTTTACAGATTTAAAAGGACAGCCCCCCTCTGAGGTCTTGGCATTGAAAGGCTAGCACCCCAACAGAATTAAAATCATTTGCTCTTAGTAGGGAAAGTATTTTAGTTTAAAACCAAGAATGCAAGTTAAGTCTCCATTTTGTTTGAAACATTTTATTTTGTAAATTTTATTGAGTATATTTGGATAGTTTAAGTATGTCTACTAACACTACTAATTTATTTTTATTTTATTTTTTATTCAGGACACATTCTGATCATTTTTCTTAATTGTTCCTTGACAGATTTGAAAGCCCTACAAGATGTCTGAAGGGACACAATTGACTCTCATCTGCTTTTAAAGTATGCCTAATGTTCAGACAGTCCTTGATGCATGACATCTTTTATGGAACCATGCCACTGCTTAGGGGTACCCATCCAAATATTAGAGGCAGCCATCTTAATTTTGTATACCAAGCTAACGGTTAAGTATTTAAATTTTGCATTAAAAAAAAATAGTTTATAGTTTGATTAGTAAAGAATGTTATTACCTACCAAGTATTTGAGAATTCTTTTTTACAGATTTAAAAGGACAGCCCCCCCATTCGAGGTCTTGGCATTGAAAGGCTTGCACCCCAACAGAATTAAAATCATTTGCTCTTAGTAGGGAAAGTATTTTAGTTTAAAATAAAGAATGCAAGTTAAGTCTCCATTTTGTTTGAAACATTTTATTTTGTAAATTTTATTGAGTAGTTTTGGATAGGTTAAATATGTCTACTAACACTACTAATTTATCTTTGTTTTATTATTCATTCAGCACACATTCTGATCATTTTTCTTAATTTTTCATTCACAGATTTGAAAGCCCTACAAGATGTCTGAAGGGACACAATTCACTCTCATCTGCTTTTAAAGTATGCCTAATGTTCAGACAGTCCTTGATGCATCACATCTTTTATGGAACCATGCTTTGGGGTACCCATCCAAATATTAGAGGCAGCCGTCTTAATTTTGTATACCAAGCTAACGGTTAAGTATTTAAATTTTGAATTAAAAAAAAAATAGTTTATAGTTTGATTAGTTAAGAACGTTATTAGCTACCAAGTATTTGAGAATTCTTTTTTACAGATTTAGAAGGACAGTCCCCCTCCAAGGTTTTGGCATTGAAAGGCTAGCACCCCAACAGAATTAAAATCCTGTGCTCCCAGTAGGGAAAGTATTTTACTTTAAAACCAAGAATGCAAGTTAAGTCTCCATTTTGTTTGAAACATTTTATTTTGTAAATTTTATTGAGTATATTTGGATAGTTTAAGTATGTCTACTAACACTACTAATTTATCTTTGTTTTATTATTTATTCAGCACACATTCTGATCATTTTAATTAATTGTTCCTTGACAGATTTGATAGCCCTACAAGATGTCTGAAGGGACACAATTCACTCTCATCTGCTTTTAAAGTATGCCTAATGTTCAGACAGTCCTTGATGCATCACATCTTTTATGGAACCATGCTTAGGGGTACCCATCCAAATATTAGAGGCAGCCATCTTAATTTTGTATACCAAGCTAACGGTTAAGTATTTAAATTTTGAATTAAAAAAAAATAGTTTATAGTTTGATTAGTTAAGAACGTTATTACCTACCAAGTATATGAGAATTCTTTTTTACAGATTTAGAAGGACAGCCCCCCTCCGAGGTCTTGGCATTGAAAGGCTAGCACCCCAACAGAATTAAAATCATTTGCTCTTAGTAGGGAAAGTATTTTAGTTTAAAACCAAGAATGCAAGTTAAGTCTCCATTTTGTTTGAAACATTTTATTTTGTAAATTTTATTGAGTATATTTGGATAGTTTAAGTATGTCTACTAACACTACTAATTTATTTTTGTTTTATTATTTATTCAGCACACATTCTGATCATTTTTCTTAATTGTTCCTTGACAGATTTGATAGCCCTACAAGATGTCTGAAGGGACACAATTGACTCTCATCTGCTTTTAAAGTATGCCTAATGTTCAGACAGTCCTTGATGCATGACATCTTTTATGGAACCATGCCACTGCTTAGGGTTACCCATCCAAATATTAGAGGCAGCCATCTTAATTTTGTATACCAAGCTAACGGTTAAGTATTTATATTTTGAATTTAAAAAAATAGTTTATAGCTTGAATAGTTAAGAAAGTTATTACCTACCAAGTATTTGAGAATTCTTTTTTACAGATTTAAAAGGACAGCCCCCCCCCCTCTGAGGTTTTGGCATTGAAAGGCTAGCACCCCAACAGAATTAAAATCATTTGCTCTTAGTAGGGAAAGTATTATAGTTTAAAACCAAGAATGCAAGTTAAGTCTCCATTTTGTTTGAAACATTTTATTTTGTAAATTTTATTGAGTATATTTGGATAGGTTGAATATGTCTACTAACACTACTAATTTATTTTTGTTTTATTATTTATTCAGCACACATTCTGATCATTTTTCTTAATTGTTCCTTGACAGATTTGGATTGCCCTACAAGATGTCTGAAGGGACACAATTCACTCTCATCTGCTTTTAAAGTATGCCTAATGTTCAGACAGTCCTTTATGCATCACATCTTTTTTGGAACCATGCTTAGGGGTACTCCTCCAAATATTAGAGGTAGCCATCTTAATTTTGTATACCAAGCTAATGGTTAAGTATTTTAATTTTGAATTAAAAAAAAAATAATTTTTTTATTTGATTAGTTAAGAACTTTAATTACCTACCAAGTATTTGAGAATTCTTTTTTACAGATTTAAAAGGACAGCCCCCTCCGAGGTCTTGGCATTGAAAGGCTAGCACCCCAACAGGATTAAAATCCTGTGCTCTTAGTAGGGAAAGTATTTTACTTTAAAACCAAGAATGCAAGTTAAGTCTCCATTTTGTTTGAAACATTTTATTTTGTAAATTTTATTGAGTATATTTGGATAGTTTAAGTATGTCTACTAACACTACTAATTTATTTTTGTTTTATTATTTATTCAGCACACATTCTGATCATTTTTCTTAATTGTTCCTTCACATATTGGATAGCCCTACAAAATGTCTGAAGGGACACAATTCACTCTCATCTGCTTTTAAAGTATGCCTAATGTTCAGACAGTCCTTGATGCATCACATCTTTTATGGAACCATGCTTAGGGGTACCCATTCAAATATTAGAAGCGACCGTCTTGACTTTGTATACCAAGCTAACGGTTAAGTATTTAAATTTTGAATTAAAAAAAAAATAATTTATAGTTTGATTAGTTAAGAAAGTTATTACCTACCAAATATTTGAGAATTCTTTTTTACAGATTTCAAAGGACAGCCCCCCCTCTGAGGTTTTAGCATTGAAAGGCTAGCACCCCAACAGAATTAAAATCATTTGCTCTTAGTAGGGAAAGTATTTTAGTTTAAAACCAAGAATGCAAGTTAAGTCTCCATTTTGTTTGAAACATTTTATTTTGTAAATTTTATTGAGTAGTTATGGATAGGTTAAATATGTCTACTAACACTACTAATTTATTTTTGTTTTATTATTTATTCAGCACACATTCTGATCATTTTTCTTAATTGTTCCTTGACAGATTTGATAGCCCTACAAGATGTCTGAAGGGACACAATTGACTCTCATCTGCTTTTATGCCTAATGTTCAGACAGTCCTTGATGCATGACATCTTTTATGGAACCATGCCACTGCTTAGGGTTACCCATCCAAATATTAGAGGCAGCCATCTTAATTTTTTATACCAAGCTAATGATTAAGTATTTAAATTTTGAATTAAAAAAAAAATAGTTTATAGTTTGATTAGTTAAGAACGTTAATTACCTACCAAGTATTTGAGAATTCTTTTTTACAGATTTAAAAGGACAGCCCCCTCCGAGGTCTTGGCATTGAAAGGCTAGCACCCCAACAGAATTAAAATCCTGTGCTCTTAGTAGGGAAAGTATTTTACTTTAAAACCAAGAATGCGAGTTAAGTCTCCATTTTTTTTTAAACTTTTTATTTTGTAAATTTTATTGAGTAGTTTTGGATAGTTTAAGTATGTCTACTAACACTACTAATTTATTTTTGTTTAATTAGTTATTCAGCACAAATTCTGATCATTTTTCTTAATTGTTCCTTCACATATTGGATAGCCCTACAAAATGTCTGAAGGGACACAATTCACTCTCATCTGCTTTTAAAGTATGCCTAATGTTCAGACAGTTCTTGATGCATCACATCTTTTATGGAACCATGCTTAGGGGTACCCATTCAAATATTAGAAGCGACCGTCTTGACTTTGTATACCAAGCTAACGGTTAAGTATTTAAATTTTGAATTAAAAAAAAAATAGTCTATAGTTTGATTAGTTAAGAACGTTAATTACCTACCAAGTATTTGAGAATTCTTTTTTTAACAGATTTAAAAGGGCAGCCACCCCTCCGAGGTCTTGGCATTGAAAGGCTAGCACCCCAACAGAATTAAAATCCTGTGCTCTTAGTAGGAAAAGTATTTTAGTTTAAAACCAAGAATGCAAGTTAAGTCTCCATTTTGTTTGAATCTTTTTATTTTGTAAATTTTATTGAGTAGTTTTGGATAGTTTAAGTATGTCTACTAACACTACTAATTTATTTTTGTTTTATTATTTATTCAGCATACATTCTGATCATTTTTCTTAATTGTTCCTTCACATATTTGATAGACCTACAAAATGTCTGAAGGGACACATTTCACTCTCATCTGCTTTTAAAGTATGCCTAATGTTCAGACAGTCCTTGATACATCACATCTTTTATGGAACGATGCCATTGCTTAGGGGTACCCATCCAAATATTAGAGGCAGCCATCTTAATTTTGTATACCAAGCTAATGGTTAAGTATTTTAATTTTGAATTAAAAAAAAAATAGTTTATAGTTTGATTAGTTAAGAACGTTAATTACCTACCAAGTATTTGAGAATTCTTTTTTACAGATTTAAAAGGACAGCCCCCCTCCGAGGTCTTGGCATTGAAAGGCTAGCACCCCAACAGGATTAAAATCCTGTGCTCTTAGTAGGGAAAGTATTTTACTTTAAAACCAAGAATGCGAGTTAAGTCTCCATTTTTTTTTAAACTTTTTATTTTGTAAATTTTATTGAGTAGTTTTGGATAGTTTAAGTATGTCTACTAACACTACTAATTTATTTTTGTTTAATTAGTTATTCAGCACAAATTCTGATCATTTTTCTTAATTGTTCCTTCACATATTGGATAGCCCTACAAAATGTCTGAAGGGACACAATTCACTCTCATCTGCTTTTAAAGTATGCCTAATGTTCAGACAGTCCTTGATGCATCACATCTTTTATGGAACCATGCTTAGGGGTACCCATTCAAATATTAGAAGCGACCGTCTTGACTTTGTATACCAAGCTAACGGTTAAGTATTTAAATTTTGAATTAAAAAAAAAATAGTCTATAGTTTGATTAGTTAAGAACGTTAATTACCTACCAAGTATTTGAGAATTCTTTTTTTAACAGATTTAAAAGGGCAGCCACCCCTCCGAGGTCTTGGCATTGAAAGGCTAGCACCCCAACAGAATTAAAATCCTGTGCTCTTAGTAGGAAAAGTATTTTAGTTTAAAACCAAGAATGCAAGTTAAGTCTCCATTTTGTTTGAAACTTTTTATTTTGTAAATTTTATTGAGTAGTTTTGGATAGTTTAAGTATGTCTACTAACACTACTAATTTATTTTTGTTTTATTATTTATTCAGCACACATTCTGATCATTTTTCTTAATTGTTCCTTCACAGATTCGATAGCCCTACAAGATGTCTGAAGGGACACAATTCACTCTCATCTGCTTTTAAAGTATGCCTAATGTTCAGACAGTCCTTGATACATCACATCTTTTATGGAACGATGCCATTGCTTAGGGGTACCCATCCAAATATTAGAGGCAGCCATCTTAATTTTGTATACCAAGCTAATGGTTAAGTATTTTAATTTTGAATTAAAAAAAAAATAGTTTTTAATTTGATTAGTTAAGAACTTTAATTACCTACCAAGTATTTGAGAATTCTTTTTTACAGATTTAAAAGGACAGCCCCCCTCCGAGGTCTTGGCATTGAAAGGCTAGCACCTCAACAGGAATTAAAATCCTGTGCTCTTAGTAAGGAAAGTATTTTAGTTTAAAACCAAGAATGCAAGTTAAGTCTCCATTTTTTTTTAAACTTTTTATTTTGTAAATTTTATTGAGTAGTTTTGGATAGTTTAAGTATGTCTACTAACACTACTAATTTATTTTTGTTTTATTATTTATTCAGCACACATTCTGATCATTTTTCTTAATTGTTCCTTCACAGATTCGATTGCCCTACAAGATGTCTGAAGGGACACAATTCACTCTCATCTGCTTTTAAAGTATGCCTAATGTTCAGACAGTCCTTTATGCATCACATCTTTTTTGGAACCATGCTTAGGGGTACTCCTCCAAATATTAGAGGCAGCCATCTTAATTTTGTATACCAAGCTAATGGTTAAGTATTTTAATTTTGAATTAAAAAAAAAATAGTTTTTAATTTGATTAGTTAAGAACTTTAATTACCTACCAAGTATTTGAGAATTCTTTTTTACAGATTTAAAAGGACAGCCCCCCTCCGAGGTCTTGGCATTGAAAGGCTAGCACCCCAACAGGAATTAAAATCCTGTGCTCTTAGTAAGGAAAGTATTTTAGTTTAAAACCAAGAATGCAAGTTAAGTCTCCATTTTTTTTTAAACTTTTTATTTTGTAAATTTTATTGAGTAGTTTTGGATAGTTTAAGTATGTCTACTAACACTACTAATTTATTTTTGTTTTATTATTTATTCAGCACACATTCTGATCATTTTTCTTAATTGTTCCTTCACAGATTCGATAGCCCTACAAGATGTCTGAAGGGACACATTTCACTCTCATCTGCTTTTAAAGTATGCCTAATGTTCAGACAGTCCTTGATACATCACATCTTTTTTGGAACAATGCCACTGCTTAGGGGTACCCATCCAAATATTAGAGGCAGCCATCTTAATTTTGTATACCAAGCTAATGGTTAAGTATTTTAATTTTGAATTAAAAAAAAAATAGTTTATAGTTTGATTAGTTAAGAACGTTAATTACCTACCAAGTATTTGAGAATTCTTTTTTACAGATTTAAAAGGACAGCCCCCCTCCGAGGTCTTGGCATTGAAAGGCTAGCACCCCAACAGGATTAAAATCCTGTGCTCTTAGTAGGGAAAGTATTTTACTTTAAAACCAAGAATGCGAGTTAAGTCTCCATTTTGTTTGAAACTTTTTATTTTGTAAATTTTATTGAGTAGTTTTGGATAGTTTAAGTATGTCTACTAACACTACTAATTTATTTTTGTTTAATTAGTTATTCAGCACAAATTCTGATCATTTTTCTTAATTGTTCCTTCACATATTGGATAGCCCTACAAAATGTCTGAAGGGACACAATTCACTCTCATCTGCTTTTAAAGTATGCCTAATGTTCAGACAGTCCTTGATGCATCACATCTTTTACGGAACCATGCTTAGGGGTACCCATTCAAATATTAGAAGCGACCGTCTTGACTTTGTATACCAAGCTAACGGTTAAGTATTTAAATTTTGAATTAAAAAAAAAATAGTCTATATTTTGATTAGTTAAGAACGTTAATTACCTACCAAGTATTTGAGAATTCTTTTTTACAGATTTAAAAGGACAGCCCCCCTCCGAGGTTTGGCATTGAAAGGCTAGCACCCCAACAGAATTAAAATCCTGTGCTCTTAGTAGGGAGAGTATTTTAGTTTGAAACCAAGAATGCAAGTTAAGTCTCCATTTGTTTGAAACATTTTTTTTTGTAAATTTTATTGAGTAGTTTTGGATAGTTTAAGTATGTCTACTAACACTACTAATTTATTTTTGTTTTAGTATTTATTCAGCACACATTCTGATCATTTATCTCAATTGTTCCTTCACAGATTCAATAGCCCTACAAGATGTCTGAAGGGACACAATTCACTCTCATCTTCTTTTAAAGTATGCCTAATGTTCAGACAGTCCTTGATACAGCACATCTTTTATGGAACTATGCCACTGGTTATGGGTATCCATCCAAATATTAGAGGCAGCCATCTTAATTTTGTATGCCAAGCTAATGGTTAAGTATTTAAATTTTGAATTAAAAAAAAAATAATTTATAGTTTGATTAGTTAAGAACGTTAATTACCTACAAAGTATTTGAGAATTCTTTTTTACAGATTTAAAAGGACAGCCCCCCCCCCCTCTGAGGTTTTGGCATTGAAAGGCTAGCACCCCAACAGAATTAAAATCATTTGCTCTTAGTAAGGAAAGTATTTTAGTTTAAAACCAAGAATGCAAGTTAAGTCTCCATTTGTTTGAAACTTTTTTTTTTGTAAATTTTATTGAGTAGTTATGGATAGGTTAAATATGTCTACTAACACACTAATTTATTTTTGTTTTATTATTTATTCAGCACACATTCTGATCATTTTTCTTAATTGTTCCTTCACACATTCGATAGCCCTACAAGATGGCTGAAGGGACACAATTCACTCTCATCTGCTTTTAAAGTATGCCTAATGTTCAGACAGACCTTGATGCATCACTTCTTTTATCGAACCATGCTTAGGGGTACTCATCCAAATATTAGAGGCAGCCATTTTAATTTTGTATACCAAGCTAACTGTTAAGTATTTAAATTTTGAATTAAAAAAAAAAAAATTTATAGTTTGATTAGTTAAGAACGTTAATTACCTACCAAGTATTTGAGAATTCTTTTTTACAGATTTAAAAGGACAGCCACCCTCCGAGGTTTTGGCATTGAAAGGCTAGCACCACAACAGAATTAAAATCCTGTGCTCTTAATAGGGAAAGTATTTTAGTTTAAAACCAAGAATGCAAGTTTAAAGTCTCCATTTGTTTGAAACATTTTTTTTTTTAAATTTCATTAGTAGTTTTGGATATGTTAAATATGTCTACTAACCCTATCATTTATTTTTGTTTTATTATTTATTCAGCATACATTCTGATCATTTTTCTTAATTGTTCCTTCTTAGATTCGATAGCCCTACAAGATGTCTGAAGGGACACATTTCACTCTCATCTGCTTTTAAAGTATACACTAATGTTCAGACAGTCCTTGATGCATCACATCTGTTATGGAACCTTGCCACTGCTTAGGGATACCCATCCAAATATTAGAGGCAGCCATCTTAATTTTGTATACCAAGCTAATGGTTAAGTATTTTAAATTTGAATTTAAAAAAAAATAGTTTATAGTTTGATTAGTTAAGAACGTTAATTACCTACCAAGTATTTGAGAATTCTTTTTTACAGATTTAAAAGGACAGCCCCCCTCCGAGGTTTTGGCATTGAAAGGCTAGCACCGCAACAGAATTAAAATCCTGTGCTCTTAGTAGGGAGAGTATTTTAGTTTGAAACCAAGAATGCAAGTTAAGTCTCCATTTGTTTGAAACATTTTTTATTGTAAATTTTATTGAGTAGTTTTGGATATGTTAAATATGTCTACTAACACACTAATTTATTTTTGTTTTATTATTTATTCCGCACACATTCTGATCATTTTTCTTAATTGTTCCTTTACAGATTGGATAGACCTACAAGATGTCTGAAGGGACACAATTCACTCTTATTCTTGTTTTAAGTTTGCCTAATGTTCAGACAGTCCTTGATGAATCACATCTTTTATGGAACCATGCCACTTCTAAGGGGTACCCATCCAAATATTAGATGCAGCCGTCTCAACTTTGTATACCAAGCTAAAGTCCTTAAAGTGAACAAAAGGATATTTGCAGCAAGACTTATAATCAGAATTGTGGAAAGTAAAGTGCTAATCTGTAACAAGGACTGACATCCACCCTTATTGTATTTTTTTAAATAACCCATATTTTCATATTGCAAAATTTTTCCGCTATCTCATAATCTTAGCTTTTAAAACTTTATCAGTTATCAAATGTTATGTATGTCACTGATATTTATTGCATGCAAATTCACATCCCTATTTTTTGAAGATAGTATATTTATATACAAAATCTTCATTGTCTATGCTCCTCCATCACCAAAATTGTTTGAACATTATTATCGTAAAGGTATCATTTATTATCTATTCCGATTTTTAACTTAGAGAAAGTGCCAAAAAAATTGTATGTTCTTTTTATAGCTTTTCCTTTTTTTTATATTAAGACTGGTCATATTCTAATCCTATAGTAAATTATGTTTATTTAATAACTTGATTTTTAAAAAAACAATTTATATTCACTTCCAAAACATTATATATTTTAAATGACTTGCTTTGAAAATGTTTGACTTATTAGGGTTTTTATCTAGTATAACATAGTTTTCAGTTTTTTCTCTTTCACTTGATTTTCATTTTTTTTGTAGTCACCTTGAATATAAAAACCTGTACCTTCATTAGCTGTTGAAATATGTTACTCGTCTTTGGAATGTTTATTAAAATTTTTATCATGTATGCTTAAGTTAGTACTATATTAATTTTGATTCATTTTCTTAAGCCCATTTGAAGTTTATTATATTATGCTTATGTAAGTTATTTTATTATTTTTACATCATTGTACAAAGTCAAAAACATACAATTAAATATTTATCTAGCTATAAATTTTCTTAACCCTCTAATAGGATTATCTTTTAAACCCTAGCCTTATAGATGTATATTTCTCTTACATTTTTGCATAATGTATATGTTTTTTTTTCAATTTCTTTTATTTTTACATTTCTTCATGACTTTAATACACTATAACTTCATAACCATTGGATGTATTAAACTGATTTTTGTTTTGCTTTCTTAAAAGAGATAAATACAGAAGTTTTTGCAAAATATTTTTAATGATTATTTTTGTATTTTTGTCCATTTGTTGTATTTTTTGTTAGGTTAACTAAGACTTTTGTCATTATTGACATTATTATACATGTTACAGAATTATTTATTTTCTTTAATAAATAAAGGTTCCATTAATATCTCATTACAATCACTTATTGTACTTGATTTGTTTGTTCTTTGACTGCAAAAAAGTAATGGTTATCAGAGTTTAAAATTGAAGAAATACTGTTGTTTGGTGGGCATTTTGAATATGGTTACTGCAGCAAGATAAGTTAACAGGTTTAAGAATTACTTTTTCCCCTCTCCCACGGAAGGGGCTGTCCATTATTTATGTCCACAAATTTTTGGCGATTTTTACCTCCCCCCCCTCTCCCCTTGTCAACAACTTGTCAAACTTCCAGAGACCCCCCCCCCTATAAAATTACGTCAACATTTGATTACTCCCCCCCCTCCCCAAAAAAAAGGTGGCATCCAAAATGTTTATGTGGTAAAATTAGTAGGAGTATAGTTAGTTTAATTAAAAAACTGAATTGTCTGAATGTTAAGCGAGTAAGTAACACAGGACTACAAACGCTTCTTAATTTTCCTATTTATTTAGTAATTATATTAAATTAAAAAAAAGTAACATTGTTGACGTCAACTTTTCTTGACCTCCCCCTTGTCAACAATCGTCAAAAATTTTCGGACCCCCCCCCCCTTCTCCCCCCCCCCCCATTTTGTTGACGTAATTAATGGACAGCCCCCAATGTATGAAGTTTTTCTTCTTCTCTATGATTTAACCATAGAGTTTATTATAGATATACTATGTAGAATGTTTATGGATTTATTAATCTGAAATAAATTCAAATTCATAATAATTAAAAAAAAAATTAAATGATATTAACGGAAAAAAAATATAATGTATAGGCAAGTGTTCATACTGCTTTAGCTGTTTAAAATTTACAGCTGAAAATCACGTCACATGATCACTCTCGTTACTCCAGATAATCATGTAAACAACATGGAGTCTCCCAAACATAAATATTTCGAGAGAAAGCGATGAATACAGTATAATAAAGTATCAATAATATTTATCAAAATAATTATGGTCGCTATCTAGTAATCTTACCGTATAAAGAATGACTGGAGATATTCAACAAATCGAAAAAGAGTCATTTTGGAAAGAACATCAAGATTCGTAAGCATATATACAAAATTATTCAGCCTTTTCCTATAAATTTCTCAAAGTCTGAGTTGAAAAAAATGTAATTGAAATTCAAATTGCAAGTTGCTTTAAATTGCATTTGGCAGTTCATTGAGTTATTTAGGATTAGGTCAGTTTAGAAGAATCTTTTACGGTTAAAAGTAAAGTAAAGATCCCTTAACCCTAACGGGCCATCGGGGCAGATGAAGTGTAGAATTCATCTGTTTCTATAACCTCGGCATATTAAGGGGTTGTGTGGTTAGCACAACGCCCAGCCGATTTACTTCCCCAACTTAAAGTCAGGTACCCATTTAAAGTTGGGTGGACTTGTGGGACGACTTTGAAACACATTTCACCTGGAAAAATTCCACATGGTTCTCACCAAGGATCGAAGCCAGGACTCTCAGGTCGACAGTCGAGTATCTACACCACTCGGCCACCCGTCCCACTTTTACGGTTAACCTTACTCAAAAAATGTTTGCTGTATATTTTGTAAATAAAAATTAAAAAAATATGATCTTTTTCTATTTAGGTTGGTCAGAATTCGACATGACTTGCTATCTGGTAAAAAAAGAAAAACAACCCCTGGAGTAGGAATTAGAAGAACACCAAATAATCTATCACGACAGAGGGCTACATCCCATCCACTGTTTGGAAAGTATAGAAGAACACCATCCCCATATTTACCTAAGTACGCCATAGACTGGCATAGAGCATAGTAATTTATAAAGTTATTTTAATGTTACTATATTAAAAAACAGCTTAATATATAAAAAGGTCACATTGTGTGAACATTTATAGTAATTTAATTGAACCATCACTTACATTGATAAAATTGTTTGTAGGGTAAAGAAGCACAACTCTATGATGGATTGTGATTAAAGGCTCCCTTATCTGATTCTCATTTCTATAAAAAAAAATATTTCTTAGACCTTTTGGTAAAAGAAATATTGCTTTTGATTATATGATCCTTTATTTTGTGGTGTTTAATGTTTTATTAATATTTAGCTTTTTGTCATGCTAAATATTAATTATGTATCTTCTAGTGTCATATTACATTTATGTTTACTTTTTACAAATATTTTACACTTTAACCTTTTCATTCCGGATGCGGATTTTTGACAACATTTCACGTCAGCGATAGATTTCTATACCTTATGTTTAATGTATCGCGTTGTAACCTATATATTCTTGTAGAGAAATCATTTCTACACAAATTCATTAATGGTTTTTCATCATTTTCTAGACAGTTCTTTTTTTATTACGTTTTTAGTGGGAAGGGGGTAAAAATGACACGCTTTCTCCGATCGAAAAGTCGGCCGAAATGGCCGCTTTTGATGTCCAGTTTAAGCCGGCATTCTAGCGTAAGATTACACACGTGTGGTATCAATGTAAAGGTCAGCCTTCCCTCTATTTGAATATCTAGGTCATTTGCGTAACTTTTCCATTATGTAATAACAGGGAGGCAGAAACCAGAACCCCTGTGTAAGGAATTTCTTTGTCCCGAGCTCGCTTGTGGTAAAAATTGCATAACAGGTTCACCGCGCATGCGCAGTACTATTGTTAGCCTTAGACACAGAACACAGCGTGTTGCTTCAAAATCAAACACATTTTACAAATTATTTAACATTTACGTTTAAAAATGATTTTTTTTTTACAATAAACAGTATAAAAACTGATTATAATGAATTATTTCTAGTAGATTTACGGCGATGCAGTTATTTTCGATAAACATCGGCAGATTTATGACATCACTAAAATCCCCCCCCCCCTCCTCCGAGATGAGGCCATAGGCGTGTTTAACGTCTTAAAATTACTATAACAATTTCTTTATATTAACTTGCTATAGACTTAAAATACATTAAAGAGAATATATGAAATATAAAATCACCACTCCCAATAGCAGTTTGTTTGTTTTTGTTTTGTGAATGTGCTATATTTCTGTTATTAATGGATGCGTGTTTTTGTGAGACTTAGTCTTAGTATTTCAATATGGATTACATTAATTATGATGACATTATAAGAACATGTGAGTAGCTACATTTTCCATTTTAAAACATTGTTTGTGTCCTTATTATGTTTAGTTTTAGTACTATAACTTAAATCACTTATTTTTTTTAAATCACTATGATTTTATTGAGATATATAATTTGTGTCCGGACCGTTTTATGGTCCAATATGGTGACCGATTTCAAAAGTTCGTTATTATATTAATTTTGGAAAAAAAATGAAGAAAGTATAGCCGATAGGAAGAGAAATGAACAATTATTATTATAAAGCTTAAATTCGGAAATATTAGTTATAATTAGTTTGTTTTTTCGTTTGTAATGTGTAAGGTTTGAAAGTTGCATAACCAATTGGAAGGAATAAATTATATCAAATTTATATACTTTTATCATCTTTACTATAAAGTCAACATACATAAAATATATATCATAAGAAAGATTGTTTAATTTCCGACATGTTGATATATAGATCATACTATTTAAGATTGTAGTTGATAAAAAGTTGCACATTAAATAAAGTCTATATAAACAGCCCACACTCAGGTCCTCCATTAAAAATAGTGATTATTTTCAATTCATAACAACTTTATCAAATCTTGATCAATTTTAGTAATTCTTACACTGTTGTAAAGGAAATTGAATGATGTTTATTTTATCTTGATATACCTATAGGCTATTTTTATAATCTCCAGTTAAAATTTTCAGTTGAAAATAGGGTTTAAAAAATCAAAATTGAAAAATAAAATGTCATACTTTTCTGAATAATAACTTTTTAAATATCAATTGTATAACTTTAATTCTTTCACAGAATGAAAGATAATTCATTTCTTTGTAATAAAATGTATACTTTTAAAGAACTATCTCTATTACTTTAAAAGTTACATGCGTTTTTGTGCATCCACCCGTTTTTTCCCAAAACTTTTTGCTCAAGCCCAAAAACCCTCAGTAATTGCAGGGTATCTCTAGTTTTTCCCCTAAGGAACCAATGGGTTAATTTTCTCTCATAATTTTGATATATTTTGCTGTTAATGCCAACACAGAAAAAAAAACAAATTCATAAAAACATCAACTAGTTTGAAATTAAAATGATATCTTGATTGATGAAAATAATTTTTAGCAACACATTTTATCAATCTGTAACAAAGTTGGTGTGTTGTTGGATGTGATCTTTATGTCATTCATCTTTGGCTTGATTCTTATTAATGTAAATTTCCATTTATAGACTTCTTAGACAAAAAGTACTTAATGTCAAAAGGTTGGGGGGGGGGTAAGGGCTATGATATTGTTCTGTATAGTTATGGGCTTATAACATTATTAATAGATTAGATAACAACTTTGGCTGAGTGGCGTAGATACTTGACTGTTGACCTGAAAGTCCTGGGTTCGACCTCTGTCGATACCTGACTTAAGTTGGGGAAGTAAAAGTGACTGGGCATTGTGCTAACCACACAATCCCTTCTTTTGCAGAGGTTATAGAAACAAATAAATTTTACACTTTATCTGCCCCAATGGCGAGTCAGGGCTAAGGTAACTTAACTAGAAAATTTCCTGGTATAAAAAAAAAAAAATTCCTTTAATCAGGAAAATACTACATTTATCAAATTAGCGAAACAAATATTTTAAATTTTATGCAGGTTAACACCAGAGCCTTCTAAGAATTTACCAGCTACTGATAAAATCTACAAGAATAAATATGAAGTTGTCCCATCATTAAGGCCCAAAAAAGCTTTTGAAGAAACAGCACCATCCAAGATACCTAAAAGGGCTGTTCATAAATCTGTTCCCACACTAAAAACCAAGAAACCTCCTGAAGAAAAACTTCCTCCATTAAAACCAAAGAAAGCTTTTGAACCTAAGTAAGTGTTGAATAGGGTCTCATCCCTGAAGAATTTCTTTGAATTAGTTTTATGTATTTTTCTAGACCTCATTGCTACTTTGTGGATTAAAAAGATATAAAATGTCTCTGAGCATTATTTATCAAGAGTATTTTTTCTTCAAATTTTATTATGTAACTTTTTCTACTATGTGAGTTTTTTTAGTATTCAGTGTGAAGAGAAAGGGTTTTGCAGACAACTGTATAATCAGTGGTTCCTTGGTTTGATCCTCGGTGAGAACTCTAGGATTTTTTAAAAGGTCCTTGAGTTGTGTGTGATCACTTCAACCCTCAGTATACTGTAGCTTCAAGATAAATTAAATCTGCACCTCATTTGACTCTCGTTGGCTGTAATAAGTTCTTTTTTTTTTATTGCCCATTGTATGTAGTTCCTATTTTACCAAAAAAGAACCCATCTCTTCATTTTCATTTATTTTTAGATCAACAGAAGACTTTGACAGCTGGGGAGAGGAGAGTAGTGAGGATGATAATGACAGTTATATTGATGTGGAAACTGATGAAGAGGAAGGCACTGACTTTAAGAGACCTCTGAAGCGTAAAAAAAAAGCATTAGCTAAATCACCCAGGAAACACAAGCCCCAGCCGTATCCAAACATTCAGCAGCAGTACTTTCCCCCTCAGATAGTCTACGGAGCGCCATTTCCTGTCTATTACCCACCCCCTCCAACTGGTGCTAGACATGGAAAAAAACAAAGAGAGAAAGAAGTTGCGAAGTAATTATTTTAAATATCTCACTTTGAGTTTGTCAGTATTAGTTAGTTAAAGTTTTTCTTATGTAATTTTTATTGCACTTATTATTGTCAGATTTCGATGTAAATCGAAAAATGTTTTACAGATAATTCTAATAATTGTGAATGATCTTCAGTAATAATGATTTTTCATAAAGTTAATAAAATTTAATCATTACTGATTTTTTAATTTAGAATAATATGTTTTTAAAAATATGTTTGTATTTATGGTAAGATTCGAATCATATTTTTCATTTGAAATTATCCCAAATTTCTTTATATGATTACTGAATGTGCTGATTTATAATCTTGTATCATTTTATTGAGATTATTTTCAACATATTGCATTGATATTTACTTTTTACAAATATTTTACACTTTAATTTTCTCTCACCAGCCAGGTTTGAAAATGTTATAATAATTAAATATGCTTTTCAAATGGCATAGTATGCTTAGAGTTTGAATTCTCTGGAAACAATTTTTTTAAGAACCCTACTGCTTGATTAGTTGTTTATAATTTTAATTTATACATTGATAATATATTTCTTTTTCACTTATGTATTTTTCATACACTGATATTTCAAAAATGGCCATGCTTATTTTTATACATTTTTATAGCAAACGACGATTAAAAGATGCTCCACAAAAACACTCTTCAGTGCGGAAAAAGAAAAAAAAGCCTGTGCCAGTCTATGCAGCCTCTTATCCCATGATGCCTGCAGTTACTATGATGTACCAGCCTCCCACTGAGGAAGAAGAAGAAGAAGAGGAGGAAAGTGAAGTTGATGAAATGGTAATTTCCACCATGTTGAGACTTAGTAATAATAATTTTAAAAAATAATATTAGACCTGTATGGTCATTATTTAAAAAAAAAAATCGGGCATTCTTATTTCTTTGTTATTTACTCTAGCATGAAACAAAATTAAAAAAACTATGATAGCAATCTTTTGTTTACTAACCAAATTACTCACATAGGTTACATAGACAATGGAAAAATAATAAGAACAGTAATTAATAAAAAGCTCTTTACAAGTACAAATATTATAGTCATAAAGTTAAATTTATTTAATTGTGTCATTTTAATGTACCTAATTACCCCTCAGATTCAAGAGGCATTTAATCACTGGAAGAAACACCCTTTGTTTGCTAGTGACTATTGTCAGTGGTTCATCCAAGATTGTCTGAATACAGAAATTTTACCTGATCTTCTGATTGACACTTTGAATGAGATCAAACATATGGTAAGGGGTCTATATCTATGATATGATAAATTTTATTGTAGATACCTGATTATTCTTTTTTTTTTATAAACAAAAAAAAATTAGCCTGTAGCTTGTCATTTTTATTCAATTTAAAAAAAAAATTTTTTTTCATAATATTGATCATCTAAAAAAAAAAGTGTGATTAAGTTTATCATAAGAATACTAATTATTTTAGTTCTAATTATCATACTTTAAACATGCTGAAATGAAATTTTTTTACTTGAGCCAAACTATGAAAATTTAAATTAATTTTTTCGCACTTTTATTTTATAGTAATACACTGTATTCATAATATAATATTTTTTTTAAAGTTTATAATAGAATTTTTTTTTTTTAGAGCTTTTCAGCTTGCCAGAAATTATTGTGTGTGTCATGTTTGATAAATATGTGGCAGAAAACTGCTAGAAATATCTATAACTTATGTGTTGTAAATGATTTTAATATTTTAACTTAAATAATCTTTTTGAGAGCATGGAATGATTTCCATGCCTCTGTATACATATATGCACAATTTCTTGCATGTGTCAGAAATATTTGTGCACTATTCAGCTGAGCCGTCTTTAAACTTATAATCATTATTAATATGATTATGTAATGTAATTTTTACATCCATACCTTGCTAAAGAGCTGTAATGGCTTTAGCTGCATATTGCAGAGCAGTTGAAACTTGTGTCTTTTATTTCTGATTTTAATGTGTTACCTGTGCTAAGTTGTCTAGACTCTGTCTGAGTAATCCACCATACTAATTTAAATAAAAATAATGTCAATAGTCAATTTTTTTTTTTATATCTGACTAGAGAGACACATATGACTGTTAATTTCTCAGTTACTATTATAGCCTTGCCGATGCAATTTTCACATTGTAGTGTAAACTGTAAAAAGGGCATGACAGCAATTAGCATTACTTGTCTAAGTATTATATAAAGATCAGACAACAAATAAAGATGCTGAAAAAAACATCATTCTTCACAGGACATCAAAAGACAAAAAAAAAAGTTAATTATTGGTTCAAAAGAAGTTAGGCTTGTACCGTATTATTTTAGTTTGAATGATTTATTTTGATGAAATTAACAATCTTATAAGAATATACACCACTTATGTCATCACAGATCTGGTTTTGTTGGACACCATTGAAATCATTATAAGACTTAAGAGTGCTAGTCGCTGATTAATTGATAGATTACATTGTTAGAGCCATTTAAATTGTGAAAGGAAGAATTTTGTATTGACTAAATTTTGAGATCAAGAATAATTGACAACTTGTCTCATTTTGCTTTTTTTTTTTATATTTACAGCCATTTCATCACCCACTGTATGTGCCATCTTTGTACACATGTGAGGATCTTCTCTCAGACCATGTTTCTGAGATGGCCACAGAAATCGCCAGAGAAGCAATATCAGAACTGGCTAATGAGTATGACTATTTTTTTTTATTCATACAATGTATAACTAAAAAAACACATAGAAAAAAATAAATAAAAAACTTCTGGTTTCATTAGACCTAAAAAAAAATTATAAAAGGTAAAAAATAATAAAGCTACTCTAGTTGTTGCTGACATCTTTATCGTTTTAAAAATTGAGTAGCAGATATTTTTCACGTTTACAGCTTTTTTTTTAATGCTTTTATTTGATTTAAAAAAAAATGATGAAATATTTAAAAATGAATTTTTTTAGCTTCGAACATAGACAACATTTTTTAATGCATGTTATTTTTTTCCATAAAGATTTTGGCTTAGTCAGTTAAAAACAGAAAATTTGATTTAGCTTTTAACAGTTTTAAATTCAGTTTTAATAAATTTCTTTCTTGTGGAAAGTTATTTAGATGAGAAGTTACTCCAGAGAGATCCTTTGGAAGATTTCCTCTCTAACCTGGTTGAGGATGTTGTCAGGTTGGGCACAAGAGAAGTTGTCAGGTCAACAGTCATCAACATGGCTGAGGACTACATGCAGACAGAGTATGCCACCACCATTATGCATGGCCTGTTAGCCGAACATCTCAGAGACATAGCTCCTGACTTGGTATGAGATTAACTGATGGGATTTTTACTAGGATTTTTTTATTTTTGTATAAATTATATTTATTACGATAGAAATCTTATTTTATTTCTAAAATAAAAAATTCAGAAAATTTGAAGCATTGAAATAATTATCATTGATTAGAAAACAAATTTGACTAGATGTGACAACCTCTAGTTAATTTAAGTTAATAAAAATCCATTTTTTAGCATTTCACTATGTTTTTTTGTTTTTGTTTGAAGAGTTGAAAAAATTAAATTTTAAATATTTATTTACCACAGCTCGAAGAAGTAGCCTTCGATATCATAGCCGAAGATTTTATCCAGTCTCAGGTTATTGCCCCTGAGGTTGTTGAGGAAGCTGCAGTGGTTGCCAGAGAAACTATTCAATATTATGATGATAAAGTTATTAGGAGACAGTTTAAGGAGGTGAGTAGAAGAAATTGAATCCTACTATGGAAACTGCAACAGTAATGACTTTTTGATGTTATTAAAATCTTACAACTTCTTAGAATGTCATAGATTCAATGAAAAGTAATTATTTTACTTCATCATGGAATTACTTGATTGTATTTGCTGCAAGATAAACCAGATAGAAGAATGTCTATGGTGTAGAAACCATCATGGTATTTAGATAAATAAATTTTCAACCAATTCCAACTTACTTGCATGTTTAGTCTGCTGTTCACAAAAGTTGTTTATGCCTCACTGGCCTTTACTCCTCAATCTTGTAATTTTAACTTTTTACTTTGATGATCAAAGAGACGGTGTTGAATGTTGTAGAGTGCTCAACTATTGACATGAAAGCCCTGGGTTGGGTCCTCAGTGAGAAAGAACCAAGGGAATATTTCCAGGCCCTGGGGAAAGCTGTTAGAATGCCCCTCAAGTTAACCCAGCTCTAGATGAGTACCTGACTTAGTTGGGAAAGTAAAGGCTACTGGGCATTGTACTAACCACACAATCCCTCTGTATGCTATGGTTACAGAAACTGATGAACTCTACACTTCATATGCCCTGATGGCCCCTAAAGGGCTAAGGGAACTTTACTTACTTTAATGATTACATCAGCCTGATATTATGCTTCTGTAACCAGTCACTGGCAGTTTAATGCACTTTGCAACTTGCTGACCTCGTTCAATAATGAACTAAATGTTTAAAATTTAATTTTGCTATTTTTAGCATGCACAATGAAGACTTTATGAAGTAATAATTGTTGAACGATATATGTTTTTGGTTTGTAGGTTAATCTTCTAGCCAAAGACAAACTGGCCGACACTGTTATTCTTGACTATTTGATGTCACTGATGTTTCAACATGGTAAACTCTGGGCTGAGACAGATCATCAGAATAAATTTTTAGACGGTGAGAGACATATTCTGATTTACTTTGTCACTGGGAACAATACTAGAACTCACTTTTGATAAAAATGACATTGTTTTTTGTCTAGGAAAAAATTTTTTTTTTGCAATCTTATGAATTTAGGGTGCAGTAAAATGAAGGTGGGATAAAAATTTATTTCTTGGGTGTAAATAGTAAATAAACATTAATGGTTTTGTATTGAAAGCCAATAATGTTAGTCTTGTTAATTAAAAAATATAATTTAATTATTGTTTTTAAAATTTTTAGTTACTATGATAACTTATTAGTTTGCCTTGTAGTGGTTTAATTAATTTGCAACGTGGCCATGTCCCTCAAACTAAATTCTTTTTAAAAAAATATTTAAAAAATACAGTTTTATGCAGAGTAGTAAATATTAAAATAAAAACTGTTCAATCATGATGAATTTTAAATATTAAATAAATCTTAAATGTGTCTGTGGAGTGGAGTTGATATTCTATCTCCATCTTTACAAAGATAATGTAATGCAGCTGTAGAAGAATATTCACATTTTTTTTGTTAATACTGTCCAGATATGATTTTCAACACTGGTCTGGCCCAGATCTTCAGCATTCGCAAAAATAGAGAGAAAACTGTCAAGTGTAAGCCTTTACAAAAACTGCATGAGAAGGTCGTCTCAGATGTGGTATGCTTGAACTAATTTTTCACATTTAGTATAATTACTTGATTTATGCTCTTTGAAGTTTGACTTCAATTGACTATCAAAAAATTGTTCATTATTATATTAAAACAAAAAAAGAGAGAGAATTTATACAATGATTTTAATAATAAAAAAAGTTAAAAAAGTTGTTTTTTAAAACTGAACTGAACAAGTGATAAGCTTTAAATTTAAAACCTTTTAAAGCAAATTCCTGGTGCCCTTACAGATTTGCAAGTGATGAATTGATATATTAAAATAAAATATTAACACCATATTTTAAGGGAAAATGTGCAAGTTTGTTCATTTCTGCATCATTTAAAAATATTTTTTCACGATAAAATGGACTAATTTTGAAGAAATGTGCCTTGGCCTAAAGAAAACCTCTAATTTTTTGGCTATGTTTATGTTTTTTTGGCTATGTTGATGTTTTTTTGGCTATGTTTATGTTTTTTTGGCTATGTTTATGTAATTTTGGTTGATGGGCAATGCAACCTATACAAAATAGCAAAATCAAATTTATCCATTAAAATCTTATTCACATTTGGAAAATTGGACAATGAATAGACTGAATTTTTTTTTATTATAAGGGGTTATATTTATTGTAAAACATTTTTTAATTCACCTGTCACTAATCTATAGAGTACCTGAAAATCCATAGTTTATAATGAAAATATTTGTTATGTGAAAGAAAAAAACAGTTTGTTAAATGATGTATATTATATTTTTGTCACATATGTCAGTTATTAAAAAAAACTAAGTAATTCAAGCTTAAAATTATCATTGAAGTTTACGTCTTCATTTCCGACTATTTTCTGATACTAAAAAAAGGTTACCACTCTGCAATTCAACCAACGATGGTCAATACTGCCTCTTCGATTTTAGTGTAGTTTCCACTGAATCTTGTGTTTATCTGTTCTTTTTTTTTTTAATAAAAATGTGTGAAATTAAATATGTTGTGTCTATTAATTGATTTTGTTTTTTCTCTATGAAAATAAAAGAATGAATGCAGCTCTCATTAATCTCATGCTGGTCATCATGTAAGAAACTTTGCTACAGATATTTATTTTATATTTTTTTTTGTTATATTACTTTTATTATATGGTTTACTTTCAGGCATTAGATGTTTTCCTTCAACATTTGACAAGAACTTTAGATGAAGATCTAGCTGATGTGGATGAATATGAAAGGGGAGTAACAGATGAGACTAGTCAACCCTTCCCCTTAGTTGTCAGGTAATAATGAGTGGATTCCCCTTTTGCTCTTGCCCTTAATTTATTGCTCTAGTTTGTATTTAGCTAACTGTAGTCACCACTACTCAGAAAAGGAAAGATTTAAACTTTTATTCACCAGGAAAGTAAATTAGCCATCCTGCAATGTTATAAATAGAGTCATTGATAACAGGAACTAGAAACAAAAAATTAAGACTAGAAAATTTGATGAAAAAATATTCAGCAAATTATAAAAGAAAAAAACAACAACTGTATATATATTTATATACATGAATATATACACCAGGGATGGCCAAATGTGTCTGGTGAGATTTGTGCACTGATAGTGAGCCAGTTTTTCTATTGTCAAACTACTTTCGTTTCATAAATTTTGATGAAATGACTATGGTGCGGCTCTTGAAATTAATATTTTTTACTATATATTAAATCAGAATGTTGCCATTCCTGGTATATACTGTAGTGCTAAATGAAACATTAACACAAGGGGACAGTTGGTCATGCGGTAAAGCGCTCGACTGTTGACCTGAAGGTTCCTGGTTCGATCTCTGGTGAGGACCAAGGAAATTTTTCAGGTCTTGGCTCAAGTTCCCGATATATCTCCTGTGGTGTCTCCAAGGCCATTGCACGATCGGCTATGGTGGGGATGAAAGAAGGGCACCATAAAAACCGTCCCATTAGTGATTTCATCTCATCCTTACAAGGACTTCACACACAAGTTTTAATTCAACTAAAAACATATGTTGTTTTTTTTCAGGTGATTTTGCATCCTTGACAGCATTGAATAGATGTATGATAATCACAACAAATTGAGCTTGAAGTACAGTTTATTTATTGTACTTGATTAGATACTTTTAAGCATTGTATTTTACAAAAATGTGTTTCAATGTGCATTTTGGAAAAAAAAATTAAATCCTAGGCGAAATATTGAGCTCTTAATGATGTGCCAAATGTAGCAGTTTTTTTTACTCTACTAGATTGTCTGATAAATACTGTTGAAATCTTTTAAACCCAGATCTCAACTGACATATGTTTTTAACACAGCAGACCCTCTATTATCCTGCAAATGCAAGATAGAGATAAGCTGCCCCACACATAGCATTAAACACACAGTTTTGTATGAAAGAACTTATTTTTTTTTATTTTAAAAAATTCATTGGGGTAAAATGTAGCCCTCATTTATTAATTTACTTTTTTCTTTTGCTATTTAAACTTATTTTTCGTTATTAAAATATTACACAGAGTATAAAAAAAAAATTCAGATGATTGAAAAAAAAAACCAGCAGAAGTGTGTTTTAATTGGCTTTTAGCAACAATGTTTTTTCAGTATACAAAGGAGAATAGAATAAAAAAAATCTGGAGACTGTTGTTATCGTACATACATGATCAGGTTATTGAAAATCCTCTATGCGAAAGAATTTATTTATTTCATGTTCATGGATCAATAGTACATACAATTTTTATATTAACTGACTGACAGTTTGGTTGCATTGAATTAAAAGTACGTTTAAATGTTGAGATACTGCTGACAGAAAAGGTAACCAAATATAAACTGTTGAAAAGCTGGAAACTTTTCACTGGAAATGGGTGTGGCTGTAAGACAATGTATAAAGAACAAATGGTGAAGATATATATCATTGGGATATTGCATGTTATTTTTTTATTTTAATTATTACAATTGTTTTTGATTTACATGTAAATAAGAATTGACTTGGTGGAAACAAAGTATATTATTTAAGATGGTATATTGTAAACAAAACCTCCATTTTGAATATAAGTTTAAATGTTTTATTTATTACTGTAATTTAAAATAATAAGGTTTTGTTCAGATTAATTTTCAATTATATTGACTCTGCATTGTTCTGTGCATTTTCTAAAAAGATTTATATGAATTTTTACTGCTAAATTATTGGTTTTTTTTTCAGCACTTATATTATAGTTTTATCTTGTTGTACATTAATGTATTTGTGAATTATTTTTATTTATTCTTTTGATGTATATACTTACATGTAGAACTTAAGAACAATAAATTGTATTTTTTGTGTCTATTTATTAATAAATAAGTTAAATTTTAACAAACATCTTTTTGTGTTTATTATGGCATCTACCTTCGGATTATAGTTTAGTCTTTGTATGATCTAGTTTTTTAAGAATTAATTGCACAACGCTGAGCTCATTTAAATAATGGTTATCACTGATTTTTTTTTTTTTAAATTCTGAACTTGATCATCATCTGCATGTCATGGGTTTAAATTCATGTCTTTAATCTTTGCTTTAGAGAGATATTATAAAATAATCATAAAAAATATACTATCTCCGGGGGTGAGAAGGGAAAATCCGGGGGTAAAATTTAAAATTCCGGGGGTGAAAAATACAGTATTGTTTGGTCATAATCATGCTCAGGGAAAAAAGCCGGGGGTGAAATTTCAAATTCCAGGGGTGAAAACCACCCCAGGAAATGGTCTGGATAAAACACGGGCTTTATTTATACTGTTTATAACAATATTAGCAAAAGAATTTGTATGAGTTTATGTATCTGTTATAGACACAAAAATCTTAATAAAAACATTTCATGATACTATAACAGAATGGACTTAGCATATTTACAAGTGTTTACTTTACTTTTCTTACTTAAATCGTTTTTTTCTTCTTCACTAAATCAAATACTAAGTTATGTTTTAAAATGAATAACTATCATTGGATGGATGAATCACAAAACCAACTCTCATATCCTTAATCAGCCACTACTGCAATTCTCATTGGTCGAGCTAATCATTAATCGACCAGCTATCACATATGTTTGAGTCATTAAATAAACCTTTCAAAACATTTCATCTGACCCTGGGGCGTTGCTAACCGATTGGGTGGGGTGGGCTCTATCGCCTCAGGCCTAAAACCCCATAAAAAGCCACTGAGCTGGCTTTAGCCCCAAAGCTGTATCAGGGCAAGGCTATGGCATTTGAAAAAGTGTGGGGGGTGGGGGGAGTTCTGAGAGCAAAACAAGTAATGAACTAATTAAATCATTGAGATAAAGTACTTTTAATACATCAATTATATTGTTTTGTTATTAGGTTGCAAGAAAAACAATAATAATTTTGTAATAAAATCATACTATGCAGAATGTTTTAAATCCATTTCACCAAGCAGTAAAATAGGTCAGAGCTGTTTTTTGGATTTTTTTATTTTGGCCTTTCGGTCTATGAAATCTGTCCACAGGAACCAATGATAATCCTTATATATCCATATAAAAGTGTCATTATTAAAAACAGACGTAGCCTATGCATTGTCTTGTTTTGATTTTAACACACTTGACACACACTGTCAAGAACTGATTCCTCACGTTACAGGTTCTTCAAATGTAAAACAATAAAAACTCGTTTTGGGTTCTGTGGTCCATAAAGATTCCATTAAATAGGCCACACTGACAATATGTGGGATTGCGTGGCTAGTAACATGCCCATCCGCCTTTGATTTTTCCCAACGAAAAGCAAGGTGCCTTTTTAGAAGCTGAGTTCAAACCTTCGATTGTATCCAAGAAACTTACTATGACTCACCTGGCTCAAATCTTGAACCTTCCAATCAGCAGTGATTCACCAAACTATCATCAATCTATCTATATGTATGTCTGTCTCTGTGTATGTCTGTCTGTCAATTTGTCTCTTTTCTATTTATCTGTATTTCTATCTATTATCTTTGTTTTATATATTTCTCTATTACCTATCCATTATTTATCTACCACACATGCCATACGGTCCATATTTGTTAGCCATTCAAGTGTGAAATAATAAAATTTCCAACACTTCCTCGAAACAGTTTTACGCATGCGCTTACTTTCTAAACCCGAAGTGGTGGCAAAAAATTAATCCTCATCTAGCTAGAATCGAAATCAGGCGTACGGGGAAATAAACTTAGCGCTGGACGAGTATTGTATTTTAGGTTGATAAATCAGTTTCTTAACAGCTAAAGAATATCCTTTGGTTGGGGTCCTTTTCCACGAAGTTAAGCCATAGTATCCAAACCCAGCGTGTACAATCCTGTCAAGTTAGGTAGTACTTTTTGAGGCATTTTTGTACAGAAGCGCTTTTGGCTTTTTTTCGCCTATGCCAATGAACGGATAGTGACTAAACTGCCGACGCTAGTTATTCTGGCTTTGCGCCTGTTGGTTCAATGGGGGTAATATAGATCCCAGACAGAGTGCTGTAGTCCGCGCTGTTGTCTCGTGCTGCCCTCTCTCTCACCCGGAAATCATCTGCGCTCAGCAGACTCCGCTCTGTGTCCTGTGAGGTCATCGTGGTATTCAAATATTTCGAAACGTCTGCGGCTATTCTTCGGGATGAAACCGTGGCTTCTGAGTCTTTTCTTGGTGTCCGGGAAGTTGACCTTGGACCTGAAAAACACATTGTTGGATAATGAATCATTTTTTCTATATGATATAAAGTTCACGTAGTCTTAAAGGACCGTACGGGCGTAACGGAAGTAACCACAAGATATAAAGGGATTGTGAGATTAGCATAACGCCATGCCGCCTTTAAAGTCAAGTACACATTTCAAAACATTTAACGGACTTTACCAGCTTTCACCAAGACCTGGGAAAATTCCTTTGGTTATAATCGATGAGCGAAACCGGGGCTCTCAGGTAGACAGTTAAGCGCCCTTCGCCGCTCAGCCATCCGCCCTCCCCCCCCCCCCTTTTTTTTTTGATATAGAAAATAAAACATTTTGACAAGGCGTTTGCAAAGGGTTCTTTTAAATTATATTGTTGTATATAAACTACTCAGGTCTGTTTGAAGAATATGAAGTTATATATGTTTGAAGAATATGAAGTTATATATGTTTGAAGAATATGAAGTTATATATGTTTGAAGAATATGAAGTTATATATGTTTGAAGAATATGAAGTTATATATGTTTGAAGAATATGAAGTTATATATGTTTGAAGAATATGAAGTTATATATGTTTGAACAATATGAAGTTATATATGTTTGAAGAATATGAAGTTATATATGTTTGAAGAATATGAAGTTATATATGTTTGAACAATATGAAGTTATATATGTTTGAAGAATATGAAGTTATATATGTTTGAAGAATATGAAGTTATATATGTTTGAACAATATGAAGTTATATATGTTTGAAGAATATGAAGTTATATATGTTTGAACAATATGAAGTTATATATGTTTGAAGAATATGAAGTTATATATGTTTGAAGAATACGAAGTTATATACGTTTGAAGAATACGAAGTTCTAAGCAGGGCTTGATTTACTACACTGAGAACTGTCACCCCCAGCTCTGCTTTAGTTGATATATCCCTGTTGGGGATGAACCCATAGACATTTATCCCCGGCTATGCAGACATTTTTTTCTCATCCCCGGGCAGTGGTTTTTTTCTAAAATCGAGCACTGGTTCTAAGCTAATGCTTCAAGGAGAGTCTGTGGGTAGACTCCTGACCATCTCCTCCAGCTGGTCGCACACACCCACCTATTGCTAAGTCATTTTATGGCATATTACTATACACAATATGCCCTTATAGACGCCGGCCCCTGGCAACCGAAACAAATTGAGTACCTCACTAAATTAATTACTGCAGACAGTCAATGTGAATTTCAAACTTAGAAGGTGAAAAACTTTCTTAAGTTGGAGACATAATTATCGGCCAGTTATATAGTTAAAGGATGCTTATGTGCGCAACACACCGGTTTATAGGCCTAATTAATAGAACATTTCTTGGCCTTATAATTATTAGTGTGCGCTCGCTCGGCACGTGGTATGCGTGCACATGCGCACATCTTAGTGTGAACGCTGGCTAGATTGCAACTTTCTGATGCTGTTATTATTAGTGTATAAATAGTACCAAATTTTGTAATCGATTGTAACACTTATAAAAGAATTCAGTAAGACGTTAAAAGCTCGAGAAACAGGTAAAACGTGCCGATACGATTCCAGGTAATCGATTCAATAAAATGAAATCATGCTGTTATACTGGCCTCAACATATTCAGAACTTTTCCTTTAAGAGAGGCGATCTAGACGCGCGGTGCTCAACCGGTGGTGCGTATCCCCAAGAGGTACGAGAAAGCTTATGCAGGGGTACGCAGCGACATATAATTCTCAATAAATAAAACTAATAATTTGAGGAACTTACGTGTTAGGGGTACTGGTGTATAGTCATGGGCGTATTCATGGGGGGGGGGGGGCATTTGCCCCCCCCCCATTTTGAAAAAATGTCACGTAAGAGGGGGGCATTTGATCCCCCCCCCCAACATTTAAAAAAATGTCATAAAGTTGTTATTTGCCCCCCCCCCCTGGAACATTTTTGCCCCCCCCCCGGAAAAATTCCTAGCGACGCCCATGGGTATAGTCGCAAAAAAAAAAGTTGAGAATTGAGGATCTAGTCGACCACCTAGCCCTTCTCCCTAATATATAAGGGCCGCCTCGAAGTATTATTTATTAAATCTGATGCTAAGAGGGCCCAGACAGACACTTTGCCGGAAGCACTGCCCCAAAGCACCCCATGGAAGAAAAATGTTCACTCTTAATGTTCAAAGGTTGTGTGCAGGTAAAAGAAATGTTGACTGTGCGTCATGCCCGTAGCGTGCGGGGGCGGCATTGGGGGGCCGGGCCTACCTACTTTTGTCTGGCCCCCTCTGCTTATTTGCCCTACTTAGTAACATTTATTTCCTGCCCCCTACCCCCCCCCCTCCGCTATTGGGCTGGCCCCTGCTGTAGAATTTTTTACGCTGTGCGTGAATTCAAACGAAAAATTCAATCTCTTTGCGTAAATCAACATTAACTTAACATAAGCAGTACATGTGCGCGCTATGTTGTGACGTAAGTGCGCTCTCTCTCGTCTCGGCTAGATATGCGCGCCGACCTATAGGGGACGCCGCCTGGAAGTATTTTCCATGAGCTCCCGCATGACATAACCTCTGAAGTATAATTCTACTCACGTTTTTTTCCTCTGAGTACGAAGTAGCAAACCAGCAGTGAGAAAAGCAGAAATGACATCATCGATAAAATAACAGATATCATCACCAAGGGGATCTGAGCAGACGTGACCTCAGAAACAAAAGAACCACCTTGATTGCTGGTTGAGGCTCCCACAGAAATGTCTAAAGAAAAAAAATAAATATCCCGAGAGAATGCATAATAATAGAATATTAGATCTTACGTTTTGAATTTCAGTAATTAAATAAAAAATTTTTTTTTTTTAGTCCTAACCTTCTTTTGACTTGACTTGGGCTATACTACTTTTTGTTTGTGGGGTCAAAGTTTGACCTGAAACTTAAGTAGCAAATAGTTAATTAACCAATTGAAAAGCAATTATTTAGGATTAATTCTAGCAATGTTTACGGTATCTTAGCATAAAAATAAAACTTAGTAGAAACTATGACATTAATTTTAATGATTTAATGAAACCTAGGTAACAACCTAGTAGAAATTATAACACAAATTGTAATGATTTAATGAAACATAGGTAATTGCTTTGAACAGAATATGAAGATCTATTCAACTATAAGTATTGCATTATAAAAAAAAATTGCTCAATTGTGTTATTTCCATTGCTACCAAGTGTTGTTATGTTTTATACCATTTACTATATTTTTTATGCCATTTCAATGAAGGGTAGCGTAGCTAGGTTTGAGGGGTGGGGGTGTGGGTCCGTCCCTTGCGCCACTAGCTTTGCAGCCAGCCAGGGGCGGCATCAGTCCAACGTGGGCACCTTTCGTCCATGTCACTCCTCATATCTTTTTATAAACAATACTGTCAGAGAGAGACAGAGAGAGAGAGAGAGAGAGAGAGAGAGAGACAGGGATACAGTGAGAGACAGAGAGAAAGAAGAGACATAGAGACAGAGAGAGACAGAGAGTGAGAGAGACAGGGATACAGAGAGAGACTAAGAGAGACAGAGAGAGAGACAGAGAGAGAGAGAGACAGGGATACAGAGAGAAAGACATAGAGACAGAGAGAGACAGGGATACGGAGAGAGACAGAGAGAAAGACATAGAGACAGAGAGAGACAGAGAGAGACATAGAGGCAGAGAGAGAGACAGAGAGAGAGCCAGAGAGAGACAGGGAGAGACAGGAATACGGAGAAAGACAGAGAGAGACACAAAGAGAGAGACAAAGATACAGAGAGAGACAGAGAGATAGAGAGAGACATAGTGACAGAGACAGAGAGACAGAGAGAGAGACAGAGAGAGGGAGGGGACGACAAAAGGGGACCAAACCTCCTTTTGGAATGAAACAGACCATAACCATAGATTTTGTTTCACCAACCTTCAGTTTGGACGGTTCTAAAACTATAGGTCAGTCCACTTGCTGCTAAGGTCACATTGTACACAGTGAAGCTGTCTCGGCTCGAGCGGTCCAAGTCCAGGATGACGCAGCGCTGCGTCGTCACGTGACTCCATGCATTGTACACCCGGAGGTCGTCTGCATACTCCCCGGCGCCTTCCCAAGGGTGGCGACCGGAATCCACCGCATCCTCGCTGACCTGGTAGTCAACACCGTTGACCTGGATGCGGTTGTCTATCTCACCGTATGAAGGGAGACACAGCGACCCGAACGGATTATAATGCTGATAATGTGCCTGGTGTACGTAGCAGATCTCCAGTGGACATGTGTCTGCGTCTGAAAACACAGACAGGAGACATTGTCCATGTACTTTAAAACACAGACAGGAGGCATTGTACATGTACTTTAAAACACAGACAGTAGGCATTGTACATGTACTTTAAAACACAGACAGGAGACATTGTACATGTACTTTAAAACACAGACAGAATGCATTGTACATGTACTTTAAAACACATACAGGAGACATTGTACTTGTACTTTAAAGTGCAGGCAGGACACACTGTATTTGTACTTTAGAACACAAACAGATAAAATTGTATTTTAAAATGTGACACAGCTGTACCGTAGACTAGCCTATCATACACACATTCTTCGTCAGAATGAATTATGTTGATTCGGGACAATTCTTCAGTAAAGTATTATTCTCTGATGAAACTGCTGGACTCAACCTTTGTTTACTATACTAGGTAGTTCCCCTAAGAAAACTGCTGGACTCAACCTTTGTTTACTATACTAGGTAGTTCCCCTAACAAAACTGCTGGACTCAAGTCTTGTTTACTATACTAGGTAGTTCCCCTAACAAAACTGCTGGACTCAAGTCTTGTTTACTATACTAGGTAGTTCCCCTAACAAAACTGCTGGACTCAAGTCTTGTTTACTATACTAGGTAGTTCCCCTAACAAAACTGCTGGACTCAAGTCTTGTTTACTATACTAGGTAGTTCCCCTAACAAAACTGCTGGACTCAAGTCTTGTTTACTATACTAGGTAGTTCCCCTAACAAAACTGCTAGACTCAAGTCTTGTTTACTATACTAGGTAGTTCCCCTAACAAAACTGCTGGACTCAAGTCTTGTTTACTATACTAGGTAGTTCCCCTAACAAAACTGCTGGACTCAAGTCTTGTTTACTATACTAGGTAGTTCCCCTAACAAAACTGCTGGACTCAACCTTTGACAATAAACTTTATTTTCAATTTTCCTTTCCAGGTCTTCATTCTTTAGATAGCTGGTGCACATCTCTTTTAGCTTTAGTAAGATGGCATCCTAGGCTACTGCTCATGTTTTTAACTATGATCAGTCATAAAAAAACCCGAAATTTGGAATTATTCACTTTGGTGTCACCCCTATATTGGTGACACCCGGTGCGGCTCGCACGCCCCCCCCCGCATCCCCCTCCTAGTGACGCCATTGTACGGTGTTAAATATCTTCTTTTATCACAAAATCAAAAATATTGTTTATTAAAACTCACTTAGGATCAGAAAGTAAAAAAAAAAAATTTAAATACCTTCAAAGTTGATTAAATAAAACGTGTGTCGCCACGGTACATGGGTGTCAAAGTTCATGAGTACGTCATATCGCGTGAAACTGTCGCTGGTGACGTTCAAAATATGGAGGCTAATGACGTGTTCTATCTCAGCGCCGCCCCGCCCCCTGCTGGAGTTGACGACGTGGCTGCTGGAGCTGTCTATTGAAAAGTTGGCAGTGCTGTGCCCGTTACCTCGAATGACGCTGACGGTTCTATAGCCTTTGACGGTCTCAGAAGTCACCACACAAACCCGCAATGTAACGTTACCCCCAGTTTGCGCATGTCTGTACAGTTGCTGCTTGCTGCCTTTACACAAATGGGGGTATTTATCTGTGTGACAAAATTAAGAAATACAAACAAACAAATAACGTAGCTATTCAACTGATCGCTCATGACTTATGAATTATTTCACTGACAGAATGGCATAAAGAGAATCTACCCTGACCATATCAACCAAGGGCATCAAGGAGCTAAGAGATCCTCGGTGACAACCAAGCGCATTTTTTTCAAGTCCTTGTGTAAAACTTGGTTACTAAAGTCCACCCAGCTTTAAGTCGGTACCTGACTTAAGTCGGGGAAGGAAAGGCGGCTGGGCGTTGTGCTAACGACACAAGCACTTTATCTGCCGAGGCAACATAAACCTAACGAATTCTCCAGTTTCATCTGCCCACCTACATGTGTAAGGGAACTTAACTGTTTACTCCTAGACCGCCAATTAGTGATCATTTAAAAAAAAAAAAAAACTTAACGGGAGCGCGTGTAAAGCCACTGTTGAGATGTAGCACTTGATATTATCAATACCAATAATTATAATAAGCCCTTATTTTATTTCGTTCTTTGTACTTGTACAATACATAATCATTAGATGACATTCAGTATCATTCGATTACATTCAGTAGTACTATTAACGTAGCCTTAGATTTAAAAAAGGGGGAAAAAACGAGCTTCGAATAAAACTGTCAGTATCACAGTTCTAGCAGTCATGTGTTAGTCCAGGGGTGTGGGAAACTATCTGAGTCGTGGGGCATTTACGTTTTTTTTAAATAGTTTTTTTTAAAAGATAATTTTATTATTATTCACATACTTACCGTTGATTAATTCGAGTTGAACTGTCAAAGCCAGATGTATGTGCAGAGTTGGTTTGATCAGCACCGTGTATTCAAGAATGTCATCTGTGGTTATGTTTTGAATGTATATCTGAATGAAATGCTCCGTGCTGTTAGTTTTCCTGTGTGCCGTTACGCCCAGCTTGTCCTTGTGGCTGTTATACTTGTTGATGACGTATGATTGATTGTTCACGCCGATGTGGCTGTTAAGTCCCAGGTCTGACATCACACACAGGTGGGCTACAGCCGTAGACCCAAGGCGAACGTTGACCACTTGCTTATCAGTCACACCATCACAAACTGTTAAATTACCTGAAAAATACGCGTAAACCAATAGTAATACATACTAAACTATTACATTTGTAATAAACTATTACATTTGTAATAAACTATTACATTTGTAATAAACTATTACATTTGTAATAAACTATTACATTTGTAATAAACTATTACATTTGTAATAAACTATTACATTTGACTTTTGTGCGGATATAAAGTTTTAAAAAAAAAACAATAATATTCAATGACTGGGGAATTTTAAACTATACGTGTAACTAACTATACGAATAGCAAATGTTAAAACTCATTTCATTTGCTTTGTTATGAGATTATTTATGATACATGATACAACCTGTTAAATGCTTGGAATCAACTCAGAGGATTGGAAAAGGTCATACTTAAAAATTCCTGACTAACGGACAAATCACTACTTTCCAACCACTTGCACAGGTTTTGAATGCGGGAGGTGCGGTTCGTTTACTATGATACAATATCTTTTTCTCTGCAGACATTCTTCACATTGTTCAAGTACTTGTTTTGCTTATCAAATATATCTACTGAGTACTAGCCACACTTCATTTGCCGAGGTTACAAAAATAGATGAATTCTACATATTCCCATAAGCTCACATATATTCCCATAAGCTCCCATATATTCCCATAAGCTACCACATATTCCAATAAACTCCCACATATTCCCTTTAAGCTCCCACATATTCTCATAAGCTCCCACATATTCCCATAAGCTCCCACATATTCCCATAAGCTTCCACATATTCCCACAGCTCCCAATAATTCCCATAAGATCCCACATATTCCCATAAGCTCCCTCATGTTACCATAAGCTCCCACATGTTCCCATAAGCTCTCACATGTCCCATAAGCTCCGACATATTCCCATAAGCTCCCACATATTACCATAAGCTCCCGCACGTTCCCATAAGCTCCCACATATTCCCATAAGCTCCCGCATGTTCCCATAAGCTCCCACATGTTCCCATAAGCTCCCGTTCGTTCCCATAAGCTCTCGCATGTTCCCATAAGCTAACACATATTCCCGTCAACTCTAAATTGTTCCCATAAGCTCCCACATGTTCCCATACGCTCCCGCATGTTCCCATAAACTCCGACATATTCCCATAGCTCCCACATATTCCCATAAGCACCGACATATTCCCATAAGCTCCCACATATTCCCATAAGCTCCCACATATCCGCATAAGCTGCCAAATATTCCCGTAAGCTCCCACATATCCGCATAAGCTCCCACATATTCCTATTATCTCCCACATATTTCCATAAGCTCTTACATATTCCCATAAGCTCCCGCATGTTCCCATAAGCTCCCACATGTTCCCATAAGCTCCCGCATGTTCCCATATGCTCCCGCATGTGCCCATAAGCTCCCACATATTCCCATAAGCTCCCGCATGTTCCCATAAGCTCCCACATGTTCCCATAAGCTCCCGCATGTTCCCATAAGCTCCCACATGTTCCCATAAGCTCCCGCATGTTCCCATAAGCTCCCACATGTTCCCATAAGCTCCCACATGTTCCCATAAGCTCCCACATATTCCCATAAGCTCCCACATATTCCCAATAACCCCCCCCCCCCCCCCCCCCCCCCCCCCCCCCCCCCCCCCCCCCCCCCCCCCCCCCCCCCCCCCCCACACCCCCCACATATTCCCCATTAGGGCTAAATGATTTTTTTTAATACATTGATTTTTCAATCTGTTGTTTAATAGTTGAGTCTATGGATATGTTATCTGTGACATTAATGGTTTTAAAAATATAAGTTAAATTAAAAAAAAATTAAATACAAACCAGTCAAATTTAAATGAAATCTGTACAACAGAACATAGTTTAGTCCGGTTCTCACACTGACCACATACGTCATTGCATTATGCACCGTGATATTTGGAACATTTACGTGGATGTGCACACTTCCTGGCTCAGACAAATTCATAAAAACCGTGTCACTCCTTCTTACGCCTTGTGTTTTGGAAATGACCATTGGCTTACTATTAACTTTGACCTCCACAACAGAACCAGACGTTTGGATGCAGAATATGGCCGTCAGACTTTGTCCGCTTCTTACCTCAGTCGTTGTGTCATTGAATGAGTTGTTACACAACACAGGAGGCTCTGTTGAAATTAAGGAGAAGAAAGTTAGAAATGTCAGGTGTAAAGCCCAGAAATTTAAGTCATAATACCCAGAAATGTAAGATATAATAAATACCCAAAAATGTAAGATGTAATACCCAAAAATGTAAGATGTAATACCCAGAAATGTAAGATGTAATACCCAGAAATGTAAGATGTAATACACAGAAATGTAAGATGTAATACGCAGAAATGTAAGATATAATACCCAGAAATGTAAGTTATAATACCCATAATTGTAAGATATAATACCCAGAAATGTAAGATTTAATAAATACCAAAAAATGTAAGATATAATACCCAAAAATGTAAGATATAATACCCAGAAATGTAAGATATAATACCCAGAAATGTAAGATGTAATACCCAGAAATGTAAGATGTAATACGCAGAAATGTAAGGTAATATACCCATGTAATATTACAAGAATGCCGTGGCCTACTTTACGTGCACTTCAAGCAGTAACGAGTTACTTGCGTCATTGATGCCCAGTGCGGACTAAAATGGTGAAACTTGCCCGCCCTCTTCCAAGTTTAGCCACGGATAGCAGGCGAATGGTGTTTCAAAAATAATTTAAAATGTCACAAGAATTATATTACTAATACTAAATTTCAAGTTAATTCAAAGAGCAATTAAAGCCACTTGTGTCTTATTTAAATATTGAAAAAACCGTTTTTCTCGGAGTTACTTAAAAAAAATGCCCAATCGATCTATGCTAGGGCCGGCTTTGATGTGGGGGTTAACAGAAAATACATCCGTTATCGTGACCACAAAATATGTTTTAACAATGACTTACTTTGTTGTGTACAGGCAAGTTAAGCTGACTACTCGCTAGACAAAAGATTAGCAAACCTTTGGATATGCGGGCCAGGCCCACATGGTCTCGTAAAATTTAAAAGGAGGGCGGCACAAGATCAGTTTATATGGAGTGTCAATACGAAAAAATAGAAATCAAATATAAACGTCATTGACGTGAAAGGGTCGGACTAGGACATAGGGTGGGTCGTCTTAATCAGCCTCACGGGCCGCAGTTTGCCAATGCCTATGCTAAACTAACCCTATCATTACCAGAAAGATCTTCTTTTATAGAATTAAAATAAAAAAAAAAACAACGTACTTTCTATAACGACATTAAACACTGATGACAGTTTCAGTTTGCTGGATGGTGCAGCCACATCAGCGGTGTACTCTCCTTCATCGTCCTCGCTTATGTCAGATAAAATGATTGTCAGGTAAAGATGGAACTTTGTCCTGTCGTCAGTTTCTGTCCTGTATCTTGATCCCCTCACGTATGTGTCGTTACGACGTAGCGCCACCGACATGTTCTGCGGGCGTGGGTCCGTCACTCCCATGATGCATACACGGAGACTCGCTGGACTCCTCAGTTTTACCGTGATGGTGCTGGCCTCCAGATGACTGTCACACAGTCTTGGTGGACCTGATCATCATACAATCATTTTTTTTTCCATTAGATGTTTTCTCTAAAAGACTTAACATTGCGATAAACTGGGGGAATAAAAGTAACAAATGCAGCCATTCTTACGTTACCCTAGGCAACGAGGCCATTATTACGTTACCCTAGGCAACAAGGCCATTATTACGTTACCCTAGGCAACGAGGCCATTATTACGTTACCCTAGGCAAAGATATATTTATGGGCCGTAGAAAGGTTAATTTGGGGGTTCTTGGTAAAAAAAAACATTTGAAACCTCCGGCTTGAAACATATGTCTTCTGACATCCCCCCCCCACAACAAAAAATATTTAAAAAAAAAAAAAAAATATATTCTCAAAATAATCACTCTAAAAAAAGGGGAAAAAGAACAAAAACCCCCCCTTTTTCATTAACAAAAAAAAATATATATTTCTTTTTATAAAATTAAAAGTAAAGATTAATTGGGTGAAAAAAGACCCAACGAACCACAAAAGGGATGGGGAAAGAAAAAAAAAGTAAAAAAAAAACAAGAAAGTGAAAAGATAAGTGAGAGATAAGAAAGAATGTTTTGTTATATCGCATTGAACGACATTGTAAACGATACATGACTACTAAATCTATGATGGATGTCTATAAGAGCGACTGAGTGATTTAGTATATATATATAAAATAGAGAGCACCCCTCAGTTTGATAAACATCGACAGGATCAAAGTACTCACAATTCGGGATATGGACAAATTCGTCCAAGACTACAGAATTATCTTTGAAGTCCGTCACCTTGCACTCGTAGGTCCCCATGTCCAGACAAGTGCCCCTGGGCAGAGGTGTCCTGTTGACCAGAGTACTATTTCTGAGCTCCGTGTTTGTCACCGTGCTTAACGTTTGACCGCTGTTTCCGCCATTGAGTCCGCTGTATCGTTTGCTGATGGAGATATTCCGAGGAAACCATGATGACAGGCAGGTCAAAATTTGGGTTGATGTGTTGAAATTGAACAGTCGTGTAAACGGTTCTAAACAAAAGATGCTTTTAAATAACATTCAAAACAATTCATTAATACAGGATATACACAGTCAAGTTCCTTTCGCCCCTAAAGGACCATCGGGGCAGATGAAGTGTAGAATTCATCTGTTTCTATATCTCCGTCCTTTATAGGATAGTGTGGCTAGCACAAAGCCCAGCCGAATGTACATACACAAAGTTACGCCATGTACCCAGTTAAAGCTGGGTGGAATTGTGGGACATTAACAAACTTTCACCAGGACCTGGAAAAATTTCCCTTGGTTCTCACTGAGTTTCGAACCATGGACTTTCATAGGATAATATAAAGACATGTTATAAATGACATCCCACCACCAACCACCCCCAAACACACCAATTGAAGACTTTTGAAATTTAGAAAGCATCAGATCTTCAGAATATGAAGGGCCGTCTTCACGCATGGACTTACTAGGGCACTATTTCCGGGGCCCACGATATTTAGGTCACCTCGCTATTGATTATGATTACATTATGCATAATTTAATCTTTTGAGTGTTTATCATTGTGTTCTCAAAAAAGTTAGTTTCACTTGGGGACTTACTTCCGACCTATTCTGCTGATCCGACCTATACTTCTGTTTAAGACAATTCAGACTTATATGCATTCCATTTTGACATTTTTTTTTGTTGAATTCTATGTTGATTTTTTTCTTCACTTAACCGATGTGGTCGTTGGGAGAACGAATGGACACATAAACAGTTGTACTTTCAATAGTCATCTCTGTGGGCGCCCATCTCCTCTCTAAGTCAGGGGCGAATATTTTTGACCTTACCAGAGATTGAACCTTTACCTTTGCCCCCAAATAAAAACAATCAATTCATTTTTTTTAGCCATAATATCAAGCCAAAATCATTTCATTTTACCTTTAGGATGAATCGAGAAGTAACACTTCATGCTCTTCGTTGCACTGGTATTCAAAAAGAGAACAATAGTTCCGTAATCCTCTAACGTTACGTTGTAAACAGTAATGGTCAGGTTGTGATACATAGGTGACATAGAAGTCAAGGAAGTTGTGTTTATGTTGTGATGCACGGCAGGCTGTGAAGTGAAGTTAAACCTCATCTTATCTCCCAGTGACAGCGTTGTGACATATCGTGAAGTGTATTTAAGAGTGGGATAGTTGGTGCTGTTGAGGGTGGTCAGTACGCAAAGGGTCAAGTGGACATCACTCCCTAATGAGGCGGTGACGTTTCTGTTGTTGTCTTTATAGGCACACATTCTGGGATTACCTGGAATTAACATATAACTAACATTACGGCCGAATCGGCATACAACACTTACAAAGTTAAACAAAATGCATAACATATAACGGGTTAATTTGAACTCATCGAGATATTTTGAGTTTAAATATTGGACTGTAGTTACTATACAGTGAAGAATTGGTCACTATGTTACTGGATCAACATATGAAAGGCTGACGTTCATGAATGTTTGGCCATGTGTTTTCTAGTTCAGTGCATTTATAATATCTTACTGACTTAGCATGTTCTTTACAATTATCTACAATTATTATGTATATCTAATTAATGGCATCAGTTTTTGTTGTTGAAGAATCGCCTTACTAGTGTTATTTTAAAAAATATAATACATGCATATTATATTATTAATATCATCACATGTGTTTATTCCTTTATTACCTAATTTTATCTTATATTTCCATTCTTTGATTACTACAATGTATAATATTTTCATTGGTTTATAATTTTGGTTTATTTTTTTTCTTCAAATCATATTTTTTATAGTCGCAGTCATAATATTTTTCGTTTACATATTATCATTTGCTGTAATATGTTTTTCATTACTTCATTTCTCTATATTATAAGGGTTGCATTCATTTATGTCTTATTCAAATGTGTAAACCATAGCGACGATGGACTTCATATAGATTAAAAAATATCATTGAGGTAGAGGTGGCCTTATCAATGTGGGGTCTAGTGCTGGTATCAAATCTGTGGGGGCCTAGTGCTGGTATCAAATGTGTGGGGCCTAGTGCTAGTATCAAATGTTTGGGGGCCTAGTGCTAGTATCAAATGTGTGGGGCCTAGTGCTAGTATCAAGTATACGGGCCTAGTGCTAGTATCAAATGTGTGGGGCTTAGTGCTAGTATCAAGTATACGGCCTAGTGCTAGTATCAAATGTGTGGGGTCTAGTGCTAGTATCAAGTATACGGGCCTAGAGCTAGTGTCAAATGTGTGGGGCCTAGTGCTAGTATCAAATGTGTGTGGCCTAGTGCTAGTATCAAATGTGTCGGGCCTAGTGCTAGTATCAAATTTGTGGGGCCTAGTGCTAGTATCAAATGTGTGGGGCCTAGTGCTAGTATCAAATGTGTGGGGCCTAGTGCTAGTATCAAATTTGTGGGGCCTAGTGCTAGCATCAAATGTGTGGGGCCTAGTGCTAGTATCAAATGTGTGGGGCCTAGTGCTAGTATCAAATGTGTGGGGCCTAGTGCTAGTGTCAAATGTACGGGGCCTAGTGCTAGTGTCAAATGTGTGGGGTCTAGTGCTAGTGTCAAATGTGTGGGGTCTAGTGCTAGTGTCAAATGTGTGAGGCCTAGTGCTAGTATCAAATGTGTGGGGGCCTAGTGCTAGTATCAAGTATACGGGCCTAGTACTAGTGTCAAATGTGTGGGGCCTAGTGCTAGTATCAAATGTGTGGGGTCTTGTGCTAGTATCAAATGTGTGGGGCCTAGTGCTAGTATCAAGTATACGGGCCTAGTGCTAGTGTCAAATGTACGGGGCTTAGTGCTAGTATTAAATTGTGGGGTCTAGTGCTAGTATCAAATGTGTGGGGCCTAGTGCTAGTATCAAGTATACGGGCCTAGTGCTATTGTGAAATATGTGGGGCCTAGTGCTAGCATCAAATGTGTGGGGCCTAGTGCTAGTATCAAATGTGTGGGGGCTAGTGCTAGTATCAAGTATACGGGCCTAGTGCTAGTATCAAATGTGTGGGGCCTAGTGCTAGTATCAAATGTGTGGGGCCTAGTGCTAGTATCAAGTATACGGGCCTAGTGCTAGTATCAAATGTGTGGGGCCTAGTGCTAGTATCAAATATGTGGGGCCTAGTGCTAGTATCAAATATGTGGGGCCTAGTGCTAGTATCAAATGTGTGGGGCCTAGTGCTAGTATCAAATGTGTGGGGCCTAGTGCTAGTATCAAGTATACGGGCCTAGTGGTATTTTCAAATGTGCGGGGCCTAGTGCTAGTATCAAGTATACGGGCCTAGTGCTAGTATCAAATGTGTGGGGCCTAGTGCTAGTATCAAGTATACGGGCCTAGTGCTAGTGTCAAATGTGTGGGGCCTAGTGCTAGTATCAAATGTGTGGGGCCTAGTGCTAGTATCAAGTATACGGGTCTAGTGCTAGTATCAAATGTGTGGGGCCTAGTGCTAGTATCAAGTATACGGGCCTAGTGCTAGCATCAAATGTGTGGGGCCTAGTGCTAGTATCAAATGTGTGGGGCCTAGTGCTAGTATCAAGTATACGGGCCTAGTGCTAGTATCAAATGTGTGGGGGCCTAGTGCTAGTATCAAATGTGCGGGGCCTAGTGCTAGTATCAAGTATACGGGCCTAGTGCTAGTATCAAATGTGTGGGGGCCTAGTGCTAGTATCAAATGTGTGGGGCCTAAGGCTAGCATCAATTCTGCGGGCCTAGGATTAGTATTTAATGCGTGAGATGACAAATACCCAATCGAAATGCGTCTAACATGTAGCCCCTTTATACACAAGGGGCCCAAGTCATCCCCCCCTTTCTCCCCAAAAGGGCGATACTGATCAAAGGACACTTACAGTCTGAAACCAACAGGTCCACCTCTGCGTCACTTGTCGTCATACCCCCCTGCTCGTGGCCACGCCCACACGCGTACCGACCAGAGTTCTGACAAGACGTGTAGATGGTGTGCGTCAAGCTGGCCTCCCCGGAGCTGTTGAGGACGATGTTGTCGTTGACGTAGACCAGGTAGTAAAACACGAAGCCCGTTACGGAGCCCGGCCATCTGCAGCCGAAAGTAACCGTCTCATCTTCCGTGAACGTATGGAGACCAGGATGTTTCGTTGAACTGTTGGTTATGTCAATAAAATGTTCAAAATCTGTGGGAATAGAAGTCAGTTAACAGGCGATGAGGTAGATTGTTGAAACGAAATAAGAGTTACGGTGGTGGTCTGCAATCTTTTTTTTTTCTCCACGGACCGTCAGCGTTTGATAGTTTCACCGCGGCCAGTTAGAAGTGAATGGGGAGGGGGGGACGTTGATTAATAATTAATAGTTCTTTTGATAGTCGCACAACACATAGAGAAATACACCACGGTACTATTCTAGCCCCGGACCGGTACCTGTCCGCGGACAGGGATTTGGGGACAATTGATTTATGGCATCGAATAAATTAATATTCGTCGGATCGTAAAAAAACGAGTTTCGATGAAGTTGATTTTAAATATAATGTTCCCATTAGTTATTATAAGCTTACACTACTTTATATAAGCACTACAAATTAGCAGTAATTTAGGCCTACAATTTCGCAGTGAAGAGTACATTTTTCAAACGTATGGTCTTTTTTATTCTTTGAGCAATATGTCATTTTGTTTTTTTTAAGCGATTATTTTTTAATCACTCATATAAAGTTATATACAAGCTTTATGTTTGATTTGTTTTTTTACTGTAATACTGAATAATAAAATATCGAAATTATAAAAATGAAATTATTTAATGTTATTTAAAGATGAAATTATTAAAACTTTTTCTTCTCTTTTATTTCTCGGTTGTTTAGATCGAGGTCAGTAACAAATTAAGAACAATTTATTCTTAGAAAATTGCTTTAAAAATTTTTCAGTATATTAATAATTAAAAAGTGCTGCATAAAAAGCAATTAGGCTACGACTTTGTGATATATATATAAGTGTGTGTGTGTGTATATATATATATATATACTTACCATGGCTGTCAGCTGAATAAATCATCACAAATATAACCAAAACTTGATACATCTTATGTATCAGTGCCAATCCAATGGACATTTTAAATTAATATAAACTTTCTATTATTTAGTTAGAATTGACATTACATTTTTTCTTCTCTTAGTAGAATTTCTACTTTTTAAGTAATTTTTTTTTCTTTTTCAAAGTTAACTCTCGCAACTATTTACTGCACAAAGATTTAATAACAAAAGCTCATGGTTAAACTTGTTTAAAGATTTTGTAGTCTTTCCCTGAGCCAACACGTTTTCTAAATTAAAATGAGTAAATGATAAAATATACGTAAAATATGCTCCAATATTTATCTATCCATATCGATATTTTCTTCCAAAGTGAAGGAGACGTATGAATAAAATATGTAAGTTTGTGATGATAATAGAAAGCTTTGTCAGAGCTCTGAATATTAATTAACCTCAAGTGTTTTTAACACTTAGGCGAGTGAACAGGAAATACGTTCTGGAGTCGAGGACGCTGTTAATTGGGGCATGGATTGTTTAAATTATAGAAAACAAATGACGAGGCGTTAACAGGATTAAATAGATTTGCTACACATTTGATAGCATTGTGTCAGATCAACGGTTCGACGATTTGCTTTTTATTTTTTTCTGTTAGTCACCTGACGATGAGATTATTACCTATTGATTTATCATATAACCAAAAAATTGGGCTTCATCAGTGGCTTCTGTAAAACATCTACATCTTAGCCGAGACTAAAGTAACCACGAAGGAGCCACGGGTTCTGGAACTTGTAACCACAAGATTAGACTGGACTCACTAACTGAGGGCCACCAAGTCACACAAATTTTTGTTTCCAATTGTATTGTTTCATTAGGCATGTTTATAAATTGTGACTTTAAATGATTACTATTAAGAATAAATGAGAGAGAGAGAGAGGGAGGGTAGGAGGGAGGGAGGGAGGGGGAGAGAGGGAGGGAGGGAGGGGGAGAGAGGGAGGGAGGGGGGATGGACAGGGGGAGAGAAGGAGGGGGAGAGGGAGGAGAGAGGGAGATGGGAGAGGGAGGGAGAGAGAGGAAGATGGGAGAGGGAGAGAGAAAGGGAGGGAAGGAAAGAGAAAGGAAGGGAGGGAGAGAGGGGGTAGGGAGGGAGATAGAGGGGAGGGAGGGAGAGAGAGGGTGGGAGAGAGGGAGGGAGAGAGAGAGATAAAGAGTGAGGGGGCAGGAAGGGAGAGGATGGGCGAAATGGGAGGAAGAGATAAAGAAAGAGAGAGGGGGCAGGGAGGGAGAGAGAGGAAAGGAGGAAGGGGGAGAGAGGGAGGGAGGGGGGATGGACGGGGGGAGAGAGTGAGATGGGAGAGGGAGGGAGGGGGAGAGAGATGGGAGAGAGAGGGAGGGAGAGGGAGGGAGGGAGAAAGGGAGGGAGGGGAAGGGAGAGAGAGGGGGAGGGAGAGAGGGGGTAGGGAGAAAACAGAAGGTAAACAGAAAACCTTATTTTAAACCCGGGCAAAGCCGGGTACTTGCAACTATTATATATATATATTTCTCAGCGATAGACAAATCATGTAACTAAAGTTGTTTTTTTTTTTTTAAAAATCGTGTGATACATATCGTCATTTGTTTACGAAAGTGAATAATCCATTGAAGTGACAGAATGGTAAAACGCCCAGGACAATTTATTACCGCTGGTTCTCAAATTTTAGCGATGAACGACCTTTTAGGAAAACCTGATCATTTATCTCTAGGAACGAGGATAAGACTAACAAGTACGATGAGTTGCATCATAAGGTTTTTGTTTTACTGTTTATGACAATTTTTTTTAACGATTTATTTCTAAATCAGCTCGTGACAAAAACACTTTCATCGAAATCAATGCCTTGTAACAATTTAACACCCTTATATTTATTCCCATACCTTAGAGTTCAATGATACTATATTTAGAAGCACATGTTTGTAAGTAGGTTACTCTTGTAAATCGAGTTTTTTTAGAAAGGGGATGAGGGGGTTGGCCCAGCGTGCGCCTCAGGGCACTAGCCGTTAAATCCATCTGACAGTTAATGTATTAGTAGCATCACCGTTCACGTCTACTACGGCTTATCACAGTAAGAATTCAACATTCAAAGGTAGTATTGTATTCTCAACCCCGCATCTTTAATATTTACATGCTGTCATTTTTTTTTATTTTGAAAACAATTCATCGTTCAATAAAACCACTAAAAAATTGGAGATGCCAATACTTGGATAAACAACTCGACAGTTTTTTCTTGTAAATGAAGCCCTTCATTTAGTTAAGTGTGAAGGACTGAGTAAGAGCCAAGTGGTCTGCTGCGTAATCCTGGTCAGGAAGTTATTGAATTTCTTAAAAAAAAAAACGTGGTTAGATGTATTGCTTACAGCCCCGTAGCGTGAAAATTCTACAGGAGGGGGAGGGGCAGGCATTTTACAGCAGCGGCCAGGCAATAGCAGGGGGGCAGGTAATACATTTTACTAAATAGAACAAATAAGCGGGTGGCAGATAAAACGCTGGGGGGTGGGCGCCCGGCCCTCCTGGCCCTCCCCCCGCACGCTACGGGCCTGATTGCTTGCTAAACGAATGTAACCACAATGATAACAGTATCAAACAGTTATAATTGAAATATCACAATAGAAAGTTTAGATGGACAAAAATATATTTTAGATACAGAACGAGATCGGGATGCTCTAGAAGTTAGGTCAGCTACAGGAGTGAGACCTACCCCCGGGCCAGGTATCGGTACCGGTCCGTGGATCAAATGGTACAGGTCCGCTCAAAAAACATTGCATTATTTCCTTTTTATTTACTGTGGTGTATTTCTCTCGGGATTATGCGACTTTATTTGGACGAGAGATAATCAACGCCCGCCCCCCTCCCCTCCAGCCCTTCCAGCGGGCCGCGGTGAAATTATCTAACACTTACCAGTCAGTGGCAAGAAAATGATTGGAGACCACTGAGCTATAGGATCAGATCTTTATCTCACATGAAAAGGATTGTATAGCTCCATTTTACACCCCTATCTTAGAAGGCTGCGCAATGCTGACATTTGAAACCGTAACAAACAGTAGGTAGATTGTTCTATGGCAGGTAGATTTGAATCTACGACAGGTAGATTGGACTCTACGACAGGTAGATTGTTCTACGAACGTAGATTGGACTCGACGACAGGTAGATTGTTCTGCGAACGTAGATTGGACTCTACGACAGGTAGATTGTTCTACGAACGTAGATTTGACTCTACGACAGGTAGATTGTTCTACGCATGTTTATTTGACTACAGCAGACAGATCGTATTACAGCAGGTAGTTTGGATTATAGTGGGGAACAGTCCCAGAAGACGTGGATGGTTTGGGTCTATGGTGGTAAGAAATATGTCCGTTTATTCAGTTTTATTTTTACAAGAGTAAAAATATATAGTCCTACATAAAGACAGATTGAAGCGATTGTGAGCTAAAGAAAGACAACAGAGTAAGGTCCAAAGACAGACAACTGAGGTCTAAAGACAGACAACAGAGTGAGGTCTAAAGACAGACAACAGAGTGGGGTCTAAAGACAGACAACAGAGGGAGTTCCAAAGACAGACAACAGAGTGAGGTCATAAGACAGATAACAGAGTGGGGTCTAAAGACAGACAACAGAGTGAGGTCCAAAGACAGACAACAGATTGAGGTCCAAGAGAGGTCTAAAGACAGACAACAGAATGAGGTCTAAAGACAGACAACAGAGTGAGGTCTAAAGACAGACAACAGAGTGAGGTCTAAAGACAGACAACAGAGTGAGGTCTAAAGACAGACAACAGAGTGAGGTCCAAAGACAGACAACAGATTGAGGTCCAAAGGCAGACAACAGAGTGAGGTCCAAAGACAGGCAACAGAGTGAGGTCCAAAGACAGACAACAGAGTGAGGTCTAAAGACAGACAACAGAGTGAGGTCTAAAGAAAAAGGGGTAGCTGTGTAAGGCGCTCTGGTGGTTTTGGTTCGACTCTCCGTGTATCCTGTCACCTTCCTCGAATCTCTGTCTCCCGTGGTGCACCCATCCTCACTGCACTATCGGCTATGGCGGGGATAACAGAAGGGCAATATAAAACCGCGCCATTAGTGGTTTATAGCAGTGGTCCCGAACCCCCGGTCCGCGAACCTGTACCGGTCCGCGGAACGACTGTTTCTGGGCCGCCCAAGAAATGTTAAATTTATTACCTTTTTATGTATCATGTGATTGTTCAACAACTTTCCACGGACGAGAAATAATCAACGTCTCCCCCCCCCCCGCGCCCACCGCCTCTTTTTTTTTCCTGTGGACCGCGGTGAAATTATCAAACGCTGACCGGCCCGTGGCGAGAAAAAGGTTGGGGATCACTGGTTTATAGGATCAAAGAGATTGCATCTCATCCTCACAGGGACTTCACACACATAAAGAAAGATGGCAATAGAAAGAAAGAGATTTATAATGATAAAATAAAATTAAAATAAACACAATGTAGAAATACATTTTTTTTATTGCTTCATCGTTGTTACTATTTTTTTTTAAACATTAAAATATAATGAAATAATTTTTTTTTTGTTTTGTTTAGAGTAATAATGTTTGTTTCATAAAATATATGAAGCGGATAACTGATGACGTAAGACATTTTGATGACGCAATGCCTAGTCTTGCTTTTCAGTTGGGTGAGTCTGAAAAAAAAAGCAAGAGAAATAAAATTAATGGTAAGCCCCCCCCCCCCCCACACACACGTTCAACAAAATAAATACACACTCACTCATGCGTACATCAACACATGCACAACTACACACACACACACACACGTACCTAGGGCTTATTAACACACACATACAAATGTATAAGCCCACGCATGCAGTCAAAGGCCAACTAATATGTATATATATATATATATAAACACATAATTCTACTAAGACATTGCGCTCGATTGTCGTCCTGGGGGGGGGGAGGGGCCGATCTCCGATGTGGGCCAATGGGTATGTCAGGTTATTCCGAAGTGGTTAATAGGATCTAAGAGATTTCATCTCATCCTTATAGAGACTTAGCACACACACACACACACACGCACACTCACATAGACACACATATTACATGTTCTACACACATGGGCACATATGCTGACTTATACACACACAGCTACACAGTTTCACCTTGGTTACTAATAATAAAAAACTTGTAGGGAAGGGCTGTGATGGGAGAAAACAGTACGATCATTGATTTCTAGAGTAATCACCACAGCAGCAGCTGGTTATTGTGGCGCCTTGTGCCAGTTACACTTTTTGGCGCCCTCCTAATAAACCGAAAAGTGAAAAAAAAACACAAACATCATTTAACACCGCTCAATCGGCGCCCCTGCCTAGTTCAGCCCCTGTTCAGCCACACAACCCGGTGTAACCCTTGCCTACGCCACATGTACTGACTTATAAGTCGTTGCGATACATAATTAGCTTGGTCAGGGATAGTCCATTAACTACGTGGATAAGTTTTGCCATTCCCACCCCCACCCCCTTGTCAACATTTCTTGTCAAAAAAAGTGTCACACACTTTCGGTGATCCACCCTAGTAAAATAATTACATCACCCCCCCACCCCCACCACACACACCCACACACACAGACACACACCAAATTACAAACTTATAAACAAGAAAATAAAGTATTACCCCCCACCCCAACATAATGTTTAATAATAAACTTCAAACTAATTGCAATTTCTTTAATTTTACTAAGAGACCTAGGACAAAATCAACAAGCCTACTTCCTAATATAAATAGTCGTAACGAAAACTGGAACCCACCCCCCCCCCCCAACTATACTCGTAAACTGTCTGCTAAAATTCACACAAAAATACACCATATTCATATTTAAGTCAACGCGAATTAATTTCATCGATCGAAGAAACTAACATTTGCCTCCAATTTATTTTTTGTCAGCGATAACCTACATCGATATCTACTTATAAAATCATAACATCATTATGTCCATGTAAAGAAATGGTTTTACCTGCATAAATCATTACCACCTCCTCTCCCTCATTTCAAACAGCTGTCAAACTTTTTCACCCCCCCCCCATCCCATCCTCCCCTCCCCCTACACACACACCCTAAGTTGTATAAGGAAGGAAATTATAATTCAAGTCAGGTTTCAAAACAGCATGAAGATTGTTGGCAACTAGTCCTCCAACGTTAAACACAAGTTAAATATAACAATAGCTTACATGTTTTTGTACCACTTTAGATTAAAATACATTATAGGTTTCCTTTAACTTTCAAAGATCATAATAATAATATTTGTTCCGTAAACTAAATGTATTTATATAAATTCTTAAATATAACGAGAAATACATATCAAAATACTTATCTCTGACAAGAATATTCCTGAAATGTTGATGTATGTGCTACATTTGAAATTACAGTCGTCCACATATTGTTTAATTCTCTTCAATTCTGTAGCTGTACATATGCAGATGTAAATCTGTAACTGTAATACAATCAAGTGATATGTTGATAAAAGATAAGTGTAACGGCTATAGTTTGTAGTAGTGTTGTTTTCGTTGAAGAAAACTAAAACTAAAACCTTCGTTAACGAAAATGTTGACTTTTCGTCAACGAGAACTAAAACTAAAACTAAAATTAGCAGCAAGACTAAAACTAGACGAAAACTGAAATTATTACTGAAAAAACGGAATAAAAACTGAAACTAAAATATAGTGTTGCTTTCGTTCACGAAAACTAAAACTAAAACCTTCGTTAACGAAAATGTTGACTTTTCGTCAACGAGAACTAAAACTAAAACTAAAATTAGAAGCAAGACTAAAACTAGACGAAAACTAAAATTATTACAGAAAAAACGAAATAAAAACTGAAACTAAAATATGACCTGGGATTAAAACAACACTAGTTTGTACGGTATTAACTTGAAAAAAAATAAAATAAATGGCTAACATTTTTTTACAATGGATACGTATATTTATTTATAATTTTACTTTTTAGGGACTCCTGAAAGAAAAAAAAACAATATTTAACCGTCTCTATGTAGGCACAAATTAAAACATGGTAGCATCTTTGCCTATCGCGTCAAAATAACCAAAGAATGGCCCCAATATAATATCATATAATCTGTATACTTACCTTACGATTCTTGTGACTGGATTATAGCAATATACTCATGCTTATTTAGCTGAAACTATCGGTCTAGCTTTGACCGTTTCATAAGATAGTTCCACCCAGGGTCCACCACGAGGAGGCAAGCATGAGGGATTCTTCTTAGACCCCGACATCTTTCACTGTTGGCTAAGCACACGCAGGTTAGTTTTCCATTGACCAACACAGACTACCTACACACCCGTGACTTCTTTGTGGGTGTGCAATGTGTCTGTGGGTTGACTGCGGGGCTGCCTTGATTTGCTATCCTATAACGCTGTTCAAAGTTCAATAGCTCATGGTTGCTCTTTATCTGGCTACCCTCAGAGTTCTTGAAAACTGGACAGTAATAATAATTGTTGATTACAGATCCATGTCCTATGGCCACATTTTCAGCAGAATCTATGCTGATGTTGTGGCTAGTGTGTGATTCTGGGGCTCTCGGTGGGCTGTTCATTACATGTTTCGATACAGGTAGCAATTCATCATCATCAAACATTGAATTAATAATAAAAATATAATTATGAATTTGCCCACCATCTAGAGCTATATTTTGTTTATTACCTATCTTCAACCTGTAGAGATAAAATAAAAACATTCTTTAAAAAAACAAAAGAATTATATATATATATATATATATATATATATATATATATATATATATAAGCGATTTGGGCTCTGCGTTAAATCGAAAGTAAATAATTAATACAACAGTATTCCAGTTTAAAATACAATCATGAAAAAATCGGATCTGCCCAAAACCAAAAAATAACCTAGCCTACCGATCAAGCATAAGGGGATATAATAACTCTATGCAAAGGTTTTGCAGGGTAGACTAGTAAAAAATAAAAAAAGGAAAACTTTTAATAAACAGGCCTAAGATTTCCTTTTTTTTCTTGTTTATTAGCAAACTCTTAAAAAAAATCAATTTTAAAATAAACAGAAGCCATAATTTATTAGTATTCATATAGGAAGATACCAAAATTTATAAGTCGAACGACTGAAAAAGTTCGTTATAAATTAAAACAAGGTACAATGGAAATAAAAATAAAGTCAAGAAATAAGACTATGCAACGAACACAATAAACATAAACTCAACAAACGAGACAATACAACGAACACAATAAACATAAACTCAACAAATGAGACTATACAATGAAGACAATAGACTCAACAAATGAGATAATACAATGAAGACAATAAACATAAACTCAACAAATGAGAAAATACAATGAACACAATAAACATAAACTCAACAAATGAGACTATATAATGAAGACAATAGACTCAACAAATAAGACAATACAATGAAGACAATAAACATAAACTCAACAAATGAGACAATACAATGAATACAATAAACATAAACTCAACAAATGAGACTATACAATGAAGACAATAAACATAGACTCAACAAATGAGACAATACAATGAAGACAATAAACATAAACTCAACAAACGAGACAATACAATGAAGACAATAAACATAAACTCAACAAACGAGACAATACAATGAAGACAATAAACATAAACTCAACAAATGAGACTATACAATGAAGACAATAGACTTAACAAATGAGACAATACAATGAAGACAATAAACATAAAATCAACAAGTGAGACTATACAATGAAGACATTAAACATAAACTCAACAAGTGAGACTATACAATGAAGACAATAAACATAAACTCAACAAACGAGACAATACAATGAAGACAATAAACATAAACTCAACAAATGAGACAATACAATGAAGACAATAAACATAAACTTAACAAACGAGACTATACGATGAAGACAATAAACATAAACTCAACAATTGAGACAATACAATGAAGACAATAAACAGAAAATGTTGTATTACAGGAAAGATTTGTTCTTTTCTCTTGACCTTCCTGACGTCATTCTTTTGAAAGTTTGTTTCATGAAACTCCAAAGTTTAGCTGAATAATATAAACAATGTCACTTTAAGAAAATACAATTTAATGGTCGTGTCATCAAATAGGCAAACAACAAAAAACAACAACAAATCTAAGACGTGGCTATTCGCACACACACACCACAAACATACAATATCATGTCCACACACACACACACACTCAGGTTGATCAAGTATCTCCATTTTTTTTTAATTCTAAAGAGAATTTCATTTTTCACAGTTGCAATTTAAATATAAATAAGTTTTAAAATATAAATAATTAAATAGAAATTTATTTCATTTAACATTTTTTTTGTTCAAGTTATAATAGTCTAGTGTACTTACTTGCGAAAAAATTAATGACATTCATGTCAGGAAGGTGGTTGATGTTCTACAACCAGACAAAATGTGCAGCAACATTATATACCGTACCCGCAGTCAGTCCCGGTGGTTCAGTGGTTCACATAATATTGGGGCTAGAGACCCAGTAGAAAATAATCAGTCATAATGACACATCGGATACAAGGAGGAAAAAAAAAGCTCAATTTTAGTTGTTTCTCATTTATCAAAATATTTGCTACTATTTTTTTCCAGCCTCGTAGCGTGAAAATTCTACAGGAGGGGCCAATCATTCTACAGCAGGGGCCAGGCAATAGCAGTGGGGGGGGGGGCAGGTAATACATTTTACTAAGTAGAACAAATAAGCAGGGGCAGACAAAACGCAGGGGGGCCGGCCCCCATGGCCCCCGCGCACGCTACGGGCCTGTTTTTTTATAACATGAGTTTGAATATGAATACAGATGGGAAGTGTGTGTGTGTGTGTGTGTGTGTGTGTGTGTTGGGGGGGGGGGTTAAGTGGAGAGAGTTGAGAAATGCCTCCCAAAATCTTCAGCGTTGGAAAGCCCTTAAAAGAACGAATTCAAGTTAATGATTATGTCAAGATTTGAAATAAAAAAGAATTTGTTATATATTTGTGATAAGTAAATGTAGATAATTAGCTCTGATTATATGTTTAAATAATGACATGTTCAGGTTTTATTTTAATATTCGTTATTTTAAAGCACAGAGAGTTTGTTAAGTGAGGTCTTTTGCGAGAAAAAAAATTTAAAGTTTTATGTTAAACGCAACTTTACATGGATACAAATTTGTAAAAGGGAGTACTAAAACCTCCAAACTGTGCGCGCGCCCCCCATAAACACGAATAAGTAATTACAGCCTGTTGAGATGGTGAATGTGTTTAAGTTAATTTAACAACATGTTTACACAGTGCTTTTTTTTGTAAACAAATAGGTGCCGGTACTCAGTGATGGATTACCTAATTTTAACTACAAGTTCGCACCTCGATGCAAGCTAAATCACATCTGCAAGGATACTAAATGTCTAAAACAATTTTATTTTATAATTAACCAACTTAAATCCTCTTAAAATACAAGAAAAGTAATAATTTTTTCCCCACATCGAAAAAGGTGCCGGAACGCCGTACCGGTGCATACCGGCACAATAAAAAGCACTGTGTTTACATAAGCAAGGATTACACAATTCAATTTTTAAAGCAATATTACAGTTTAGCAGTTCTGTGATTTTACGTGAATAGAGCCAATCAAGTTTCTAGCATGCACGCAAATGTTCTCGATACATATTTGGAAGACTTACGTCTTCTTGACCCACATTATAAGAACCTTTGCAGTAAGTTATTTAATAACTTCCTTTATTTTATCTTTATGTTAATTTGATATCCCCCCCCCCAACCCCCGGGCTGTAGGCGACAGGTCATGTCACGTACACATTGAAAAATCATTAATCTCTACAGTCAGGAAATAAAAAAAAACCTGTTGGGGAATATTTGGGTTTTCCCGAGAAAAAAAAAAGCTTCCGGATTTTGAAAAAAAATACTTAACAGGCATCAAGGATTTCAACATTTTAGAAATCGAAAATGATATAAAATATAAAGAATGATACGGAAATTTCCGAGAATGTTTGACTCAGTCTAGATCTGATCTAATTCATGGATTACCCTATGACACGTCATGGCTATTCTTGTACAGTTTACGGCTAATGGAGAGTAGTGCTATTTTTAAACCGTTTTACACTAAACACTGTAAGAGGCAGAGAGTTGACATAGCTACATAACTTGTTAAGACTAGTTTAATTATTAACATTCTTTGTAAATCTCGGAGCCAAATCTCTTGGGAGAGGTTAAGTAAGGTGGATGCCTACCTTTTCCTAGAACCCTATACTACCTTTTCATAGGGCACCTAATGTACTTTTGTTTAGAGCTCTAAATGTACCTTGCCTAGGGGCCCCAATGTACCTTTGCCTAGGAGCCCCAAATGTGTCTTTCCCAGGGGACTCCAAATGTACGAGCAACAAAAATTATAAGAACGGTTCTATGTATCTGTATCTTCTATGTATCTGTATCTTCTATGTATCTGTATCTTCTATGTATCTGTATCTTCTATCCATCTGTATCTTCTATATATCTGTATCTTCTATCTATGTATCTGTATCTTCTATCTATGTATCTGTATATGTATCTGTATCTTCTATCCATCTGTATCTTCTATGTATCTATCTTGTATGTATCTGTATCTTCTATCTATCTATCTATCTATCTGTATCTTCTATCTATCTATCTGTATCTTCTATTTATGTATCTGTACGTCAGAGCATACACACTGGCAAGGCACGGACTTATGTCTGTTGAGGCCTCGGGCGCGGAATAAGATGTTGGGCCGTTTAGAAAAAGTAAAAGACATATCAAAGGGTTAAAAATAGTATATGTTGGGCCACTATACACAAGGGGGCCCTCAGCGCGCCTATCCTTAAATCCGCCTCTGACCCTGAAACTATATCTCTCTGTTTATCTGTTTAGTGAGTAACTATCTATTTATCCATCTGTTTAATAAGTAACTATCTATTTATCCATCTGTTTAATAAGTAACTATCTATTTATCCACCTGTTTAGTGAGTAACTATCTATTTATCCATCTGTTTAATAAGTAACTATCTATTTATCCATCTGTTTAATAAGTAACTATCTAAGAACCGATTTCTCTATCAGTCTATGTGGGTCTAGCGGGGTGGCGCTTTAGCAGCGAGCCGTATCTTCTATTTTTGAAGCACGACCTGCATGATGTGGGCTACGGCAAATCCAAGGCATCGACACACCGTAGTGCATCCATGGCTATTGTATGAAAGAAGGGTGCTCCAAAAAACAACAACAACAACAACAACAACAAACCGTCCCATGCGTGGTTTACAATATTTAAGAAGTAAACATATTGTTGTGTACAGGATCTTATCGGGCCGTTAGTTTAACGTCGTCACTACATGTGAGCACTATGACACTAAGGACAACACACCCGCTAATACACAGTAGCAAAAACACTTCAAATATCCAAATCAGGAAAACAAGCCAAAACCAAGTATTCCTTCCATAATGATGCTCAACTTCTTTAATATCAAAATACTAAAATACTAATTTAACAATAAGAATGTCGACAGCCATCTATTGAATCATTTTCCATGCTCGTTCATTACCGATGCATGCGTTCAACAACCGCACCTTGGGGGGTATGTATTCCCATTCTTACTCTTTAAATTTATCTAACACTTCAACTACTGACCGTTATGCCATAAACAAATGCACAACAATATCATATGTACAGGAAATTGTACAATGCAAAATTCAGTCTATGTATCTTTACACATTTCTATCTACAGTACATGAGCTACGTATAATCTTCACAAGCTATGTGGGCCGGATGGCCGAGTGGTGTAGATACTCGAATGTCTACCTGAGAGTCCTGGGTTCGATCCTTGGTGAGAATCATGGGAATTTTACCAGGTGAAATTAGTTTCAAAATCAGCCCACAAGTCCAGCCAGCATGAATTGGGTACCTGACTTAAGTTGGGGAAGTAAAGGCGGCTGGGCATTGTGCTAACCACACAATCCCTTCATATGCCGTGGTTATAGAAACAGATGAATTCTACACTTCATCTGCCCCGATGGCCCGTTTGAGCTAAGGGAACTTTTTTTTTACACAAAATAGTCCGAGTGAGCAATGAATATATATAAACTTAAGTATTTGGCACTGACATATAATATCTGGACTTAAGAATGGCCACATATCTCAAATAGCTAAGGGCCTAATTAAGTCTAAAACAGGCCCTCTATATCTATCTATTTATTAATTTAAATATCTATTCATATATTCATGTCTATCCGACTGTTTATCTAACGACTAGCTGAGTAACTGTCTATCAGCTTATGTTTTACATCTTGTATTTGGGCTTTTTTTTTCTTCTATTTCCAACTGCTCGTCTCTGTTCAGCTAGAATCCTGCTGTCAATGTTTGTCAACGGCCTAATTAGCTGGCTGACGTCTTTTCATTTCGATCGTCTCCATATCTCTCCACGCAGCTAACATTATGTTATTTGTTAACCTGTACGCGTGCAACTCTTTACGTCTATATTGATGCCTAGGGTTTTGACACAGACATGTTTTCTCAGCAGTGGCATAAATGCCAGGGAAAAAATATATAGACGTCTAGTTAGGCTCGTAGCCATGTGTCTGTCATGTCGCCACCCCCCCCCCCGGCGGTAGGTAAGCTGTAAGTGCCGGATACAAATTTCAATTGAAATAATTTTATGGCAGTAACAAATCTCACTTCACTTGAAAGCTGCACATAAATCGAAAAAATACGTACAATGTTGTTAGGGTAATAAAATTATGTCTCAGGACTGTCTTTGATGTCTGCCAGTACACTGTAACCTCCAAAACATTACAAAGACCTACATACATCTAAAAAGAAATGGAGATGGATCGATAATTCATTCAGGAAGCCACCAAAAGATATTACCAAAATTGTTTTTCAGTAGAACCTCATATACAAGAAAAAGGTAGGCCGCCCAGAGACCACTTGGAGAAAGTCTTGCCAACCTTACAGTCGGTGAACTTAACAAGGTCTCTCAAAACAGAGCGCGCTGGAAAACTATATCGGGTCTCTCAAAACAGAGTGCGCTTGAGACCTATATCGGGTCTCCCAAAACAGAGTGCGCTGGAAAACTATATCGGGTCTCTCAAAACAGAGTGCGCTTGAGAACTATATCAGGTCTCTTAAAACAGAGTGCGCTGGAAAACTATATCGGGTCTCTCAAAACAGAGTGCGCTCGAGAACTCTGGCTGAGTCACAAAATGAGCTTAAACTAGCTACCAAAGATCTAATGGAGAATTAAACTCTAACATATATTTGTTAATTCGACAAAAATTAAGCTACTGCTGATAATACCACACATCTTATTGTCGACAAAACATTTAAACTAAAAACATCTTTTTTTTTTTTTAAAGTAGATCTCTGTAAAAAATACTAGAACGAGTAATGTAGACCAAATACTTCGTTATTTTTTAAGTAAAGATTTGTAAATTCAAATTGTAGCACACCTAGCTGTATGCGATATTTGAAATATCGATTCTTATTAAGATGACAACTTCGGGGAATACTGCTCCAGATCTATTTCTAAAACAAGGAAAATAAAAATGTTTGAAAAGGAATCGCTCCAGTTTTTCCACATTTAAAGATCAATGTAAATTATATGCGTATAGACTTTGTATTTCAATTTCACATTTACGGACCACTTAATTTGGTCTTGTATTCATTTTTTTTTAAATCTATGATTATGAAACTCTATTATTGAATTTACCTGACCTGTATTGAGATAAATATTCCACATAGTATCGTTTCTGATCATTAAGGAACATCAATCTCTTAGATTCTACTATAAACCACTAATATGACTGTCATTTTAAGGTGCCCTTCTTTAATCTCTTCCATAACGGACAGTGCAATGGCCTCTTAGGCACCACGGGAGATATAGCGGGGGACTTAGCCATGACCTGAAACATCCATCGATCATCACGGAGATCGAACCAGATACCTTCAGGTCGACACCCGAGCGGTTAACCACGCAACCAACTTTGTAAGTTAGCAATTAGTATTAGGCATTTTTTTAAAGACTATTTTTTTAGACTAAATTCTTACTATGATGTTTATTATAAGAACATCAGTTTGTAAAAGATTCAATTAAGAACCCTGAAGACAATACTATTTACTTTTTTCATAATTATATAGAAAACTATAACAGGCGCGATTACAAAAAACTAATTTAAACAAAAAAACAACCATAAATTTAAAGTTAATGTTTAATGATTTCTCTTGTAACAGTTTATAATAAAATTTATTTGTCAATACACTAATTGAAACTAGAAAAAAATTTAAAATGAGCTAACTAACTTGTCAGGGTTCTTTGTGTTGTTGTGAGGGTTTGGTCTGATCTAACTGTGGAGGCGTTATGGTAGCGTGCATACAGCTTTCAATACAAAGTAGTCAACAACACTGACTGCTGATTCATATTTTAATATGGACGTAAACTTCAAGGATAATATAAACAGTACTTCAAATATCATATTCAATTTCAGATAAAGACACACGATAAAGGCACATCATCAAAGTTAAATAAAATACGTCTTACTAGTTTAAGATCAAAAAGTAACTGTATCTCCAAGGCTTGTATCTAAATGACTTCTTACTACGTCACATAACAACATAAAAATTCATACTCTCTATAGTCACTTAAAAAGTGTGATTAACACACATGCACAAACAAAATCGAACAGTGTATATTTAATTCAACTTTAACTCCTTCACATAACTAAATTTTACATCCAATAAAAAAAAATCTACCAAGTTATCATCTGCATACCAGGTTTACCATGACATGCAGAGACTCTTTTTGTCTATAAATCTGAAATGGAAGATTTGATACTGTCTGTAGCGTCTCTATCTGAATGGGGGGATAGCCTGATTAAAAAATACAACGCTATTGAGAGACTCGGGAGGCATCAATGGTGACATTTGTCACATTGGGGAGATTTTAAGGAAAACAGTTTTTTTGATAAATAGATAAAATGTATTATTAAAACATTTTTTTTATTACAAAATTTGTGCAATTTTAAAAAGTTCGATGTCTCAGGATACAATTTTTATATCGTAATGTTATATTATATAATTACCTATTCAATTCGAGTTTGTTGCTTACCATTAATGACATGCGAGTCCCCCCCCTTCCCCCCTCCCTCCGAATTCATAGAGCACTACATCTTGTTGCAGTGAATTTATATAAGTAGAAGATACATCTCGGTTCAGAAGTATTCACACTTCAGCGGTTCTCAAACTTTATTGCGACTGTACCCTCATGGTGCAAAAGTATGTTTTTGATCCGATGGTACCCCCCTCACACGTAACTCCCCACATAAAAGTACTTATTTTCATAATGGAATGTTCTTACCTTTCTAATGCGTCGATTGGGCACGTGGTTTTGTGATGAGTCACGCATCAAACCGTCGACCTTCTTCAAAACTCTTGGAAACTTTAAGTTGCTAAGTTCCATAGAGTCGCCACTGATCACTTAGACAGGAAGCTTTACTTTGGACTTTAAACGAGAAAAATAATTCACCGAAATAAATTAACTGGCTAAAAAAGACATACAAACAGACAAGTCTAGTTAAAAAGTTGTTATTATTTAATTAATTTTAGATAACGCAGCTTAAAATGCATCTGTTGAGTGCCACAGGGAAAAAAAATATTTATTTATTTTTAATTAGCTTTCTTATTACCTGTTTATGCATTTTAATTAAAAAAAACGTTTAACGTCAGTTTGAAATTTTTTTTTTTTTCATTTGAAAATGTTTGTTTGTAAAAGACTAAAACTTTTACGTTATATCGCACACGTATGTACCAGGGCTGTAATTTTGTATTTAATTGCTAGTGTAATCCCCTATTTTTCACAAAGACACACGTTACTAATAAATCATTAGATGTGTAATTCTACCATTCATTAATTTCTTGACTCAATGATTTAAAATAGTATTTCGTCATCGATATAAAACAAGTTTTGAAATTATCAGTGTTGTAATTAAATGAGAGCAGTTTCAAATTTGAGTCTAATGTTTTGAGAAAAGAAAAGGCAGAAAGTGAAGTAAATAAAACTCTATACAAAATAAAAACAGGCGTCTGAGATTCATAATGGGGAGTGTAATGGGGTGGGGAGTGTAATGGGGAGTGTAATGGGGATTGTAATGCGGAGTGTAATGGGGATTGTAATGGGGATTGCAATGGGGATTGTAATGGGGATTGTAATGGGGATTGTAATGGAGATTGTAATGGGGATTGTAATGGGGATTGCAAGTGAGATTGTAATGGGGATTGAAATGGGGATTGAAATGAAGATTGTAATGGGGATTTTAATGGGGATTGTAATGGGGATTGTAATGGGGATTGTAATGGAGATTGTAATGGGGATTGAAATGGGGATTGAAATGAAGATTGTAATGGGTATTGTAATGGGGATTGTAATGGAGATTGCTTCTTATGTTGTAAGAAAACTAAATGTCATAAAACAAATTCTTATTTACAAAATTATAAACGGATTAAATATTCGAAAAAATATGTGAGGCCTTAATATAGTTCATGTTGATACTTAGCTTCACAATATCCGACAGAGCAGTTTTACAAAGCCTTCATCTTTCCAATAAAACTCTGCTAAAAAATAAATAAAAATTATTGTAAACTATCTACATTTTTTGTCCAGCCTTAAGCTAAAAAACTCTAAAAACAGCTGTATTCTAGGATATAGAATGTTGGCTTGAGTAATACAAATCTGCATCACAGGAAATAGAGAAAGAAAGAAGAGCTCGTTGCTTAGAGTTGAGTCTATACAGAATATCAAACCGATAGTGTGATATTAGTCAGTTGAAACTCTATCCTCTACATCAGTGTTTCCCCAACTGTCGACATCTGCGTACTCTCTTTTTTTTATATTTTTATACTGATTATCCGTAGTTAAAATAAGGAAGAAACTTGCGTTAATTGCTTTTACTGTCATGTTTTCCCCCTCAGTTCATTGTTTCTTGTTTACCCGATGTTTTCCGTCCGATGAAATGCGTAACCCCCACCCTCCCCCACTGATCGCATATCCCCAGGGGTATACGTATCACACTTTGGGAAACACTGCACTCGTTGAACAGGAATCTTGTCATTTAGCGACAAAAGGCATAAAGTAAATGTAGGAGATACAGTGGTTAACTTATTTATACCATAAATAAAAAAAAAAGTTTAATTAAAGAGAAATGATCGATTTGAGAAAAAATACCAGTACCGGGGAATGAAAAAAAAAAATCTGCAGAACCGGGGAAAATTTCCATGGTTTCATCCCCGGCATGGCTATGTTAGCTAAAGCAGAGCCGGTGATGAAACTATAGACATTTTCTCCCGATTCTATGTTAGCTAAATCAGAGCCGGGGATGACAGTTCTCAGTGCCGGTGATATCCCCGGCATCCCCGGCTGTAAATCGAGCCCTGTGAACGAGTAATAAAGAATAGTTTCATTAAATTATAAAAAAAAATTAAATTGAATTTATTATAACGCCCCCATCCCCCCCAATGAATATTTTGAAAAAGGCAAGACTCATTGGACATATCACATATTTTTACTGGGTGAAAGAATACTGACGGGAGTGTATCAGATACCGCTGCACTTACCTGTTGTAATGTTCAGTCAATGGTGCTACTCATGCTTATTTCGCTGAAACTATAGTACAAGTGGTTAAGTACACTTTATAGTTTCACCCAGGATCCACCACGAGGAGGCAAGCATGACAATTTCGGACCCCGTTCCTCTTTTTGCACCCGATAGCCGACGCTAAAACTTCCTCAAGTCGGCTGTCCAAAACGCCGTTGTCTTTGTAACCTATTAGCTTTATTACGTAAGTGACTCGCACCGACTCTAAAACGCCCACACTTGCTATATGGCGCCGTCCATGAGTCCGTTGTCTTTGTAACCTATTAGCTTTATTACGTAAGTGACTCGCACCGACTCTAAAACGCCCACACTTGCTATATGGCGCCGTCCAAGAGTCCGTTGTCTTTGTAACCTATTAGCTTTGTTACGTAAGTGACTCGCACCGACTCTGAAACGCCCACACTTGCTATATGGCGCCGTCCATGAGTCCGTTGTCTTTGTAACCTATTAGCTTTATTACGTAAGTGACTCGCACCGACTCTGAAACGCCCTCACATGATATAGGGGGCCGTCCAAGAGTCCGTTGTCTTTGTAACCTATTAGCTTTGTTACGTAAGTGACTCGCACCGACTCTGAAACGCCCACACTTGCTATATGGCGCCGTCCATGAGTCCGTTGTCTTTGTAACCTATTAGCTTTATTACGTAAGTGACTCGCACCGACTCTGAAACGCCCTCACATGATATAGGGGGCCGTCCATGAGTCCGTTGTCAACTATTATCTCTGTTACATAAATGACTAGCACCGGTTATGTGACACCCACTGTTGGATTAATTGGTCGTATGTGGCTCCTTTGTGCATTTCATAAAGAGGCTCAATAACACAATGGCCCCCTCTAATATTGACTTTTACAGTTTCCTCATGTAGCTGTCAATGAAGCAGCCGAGATCCTGCAAAGGGCCAGCTGTGTAATTGAGTTTAATTTTTCTGGGGCTTTTTTGCCCCCTTAGTTCGATGTTGATTGGGGTGGGTATCTTGACAGTTTCCATGACTTACAAACTGTTTTGTCACATTTATAGACCCATTTCCTTGGACCATATTTTGGACATTTTTGATTGACATCACCACATCATGATGCTTCATCAATTCACAAATTTGGGAATCAGCTTCGGAAAACCCCACAGATGTCAAAACGTCTTCAGATCCTGACTGGTGGTTGTTTATCGAGCCACTACCGACGATTAGGTTCTCTACATGGTTAATTCCAATTCTGTGAAAAAAAAACTAAAAAAAAAAACATATTCATATGCAATAAATAATAAAACAACCAACCAACAACACATAATTTTCTATATATTTTATTAGTTTGACGTTGTATATAAACAATAGAAAAAAAAATAACCTCATAGGATTATCATGCAGTTTTAACCTTCCTTTCGACACTTTTTCGCTTGTTCCCTTCAGTCCTTTTCTAATCACAGCTTTTAAGTAAAAAAAAAAGAGTATGTTTATAGATCAAATGCTACATTTATTTAAAAACAAATACTCTATTTTTAAATATTTATGTCATATTTTATAACAATGATTTTTAGAGCATTTTCGAAAAAAATGCTCTATTGTCCCCGTTTTGTCTGTCTGTCTGTCTGTCCGTCTGTCTGTCCGTCTGTCCGTCATCACCCTAGATCTCAACAACCATAAGTCCTAGACCCATGATGTATATATCATTTTGTAGGTCTTGGCCTGCCAAGAAATGACTTTTTTTCATTTCGCGATCTGACCTCTGAGGGCCGTAAAAGAGGGCTTAGTACCGTTTTTTACTATATAAGCTATATTAATAAAGGAGCGCCTATATCTCAAAAACCATAAGTCCTAGACCCATGATGTACATATCATTTTGTAGGTCTTGGCCTGCCAAGTGTACATCGCGATAGGACCTCTGAGGGCCGGGCTTCAGGGCTCCTAAGGGGCTTATTTATTATATATACACCTTGTACGTTCAATAACCCATTCATTTGGTGCGAAATACTGCAGCACGTAGTTTCACCAAGATTTATTAAGAAACTCATCAAATGAAATAGTAAGCTTGTGTTCTGAGTTTAATTGAAAGTATCAGAGCTATGCAACAATTGACGGAGTTTTCGGACGATTAAATGACTATAATTTCGAATGTTTTCAATTATGAGTCCTATTTCAGTAACCACAAATCACTTGTAGTTAGATTTAAGAGACAATAATTTTTTTTTCAAATATAAAGAAACGTCTTTATAATATTTTTTTACAGATATATGCATTACACAATTGAATTTATAAACATTTCCAAAATGTACAAATATTTACTGAAAGCTAACAAACGTACTGATACATAACACGAAAATGCGCTAACACGTCCTGTGTCCAGAATGGAACAGGCTTAATTGCTTGTTTTTATTATAACCATTTTGGCCATTAGGTTTGCTTATTATAATTTATCAGTTACTGAGCTAACAAGGATTTATAGCTTTGACCTAAAAAAAAATAAATGAAAAACTCCATCAGACTGAGAATGGGAAATGCATCTTAAGCAATACATATTGACTTGGGGAGCAACCTAATCTGTCATTAATTGCCATTTTACATAGTGCAAAAATAATACATTTGTAAAGAAAAGGCTAACGAGATAAATTCGAAACATTTAAAAAGTTTTAAAAATTAAAACAAAATCATCTTTTATAACTTCTTAGCTAAAAAATGTTCTCTTGGTAAACAATTTTCTCACTGTTCGCTACTAGCATGTTTTTAGCTACACGATATACTTATTAAAAAAAGGGAATTGTTAGATTCGACAATTTATAAAATAAATCTAATTGCGAAAGCACATACATTTTTATATCACTTTTCACAAACTAGGAAAACAGAGAATAATGTTATTTTCTGTTGCTAGAAGAAGATTTTAATCATTATACTTCTATTCCACAAACTGAGAAACTATTGAGCAAATATAAAGATTAACTTTCAGGGTATTGTATTATTTCTCAACATTGCTCGGCGATAAACACGAATACTGCAATAACACCGGATGAATATAAGTTCTTTAATACAATAGATTTACCTTCAGAAGGCAACATTTCCGCCATTGTCCGTAGAATATTCTACTTACAAGGAAGGCCTTGCTTAAAATAATGATCGAAAAAAAAACGCAAGTCATTTTGAGCTCTCCTTATATAGACAACTTGCCGCTTACGCAATTTTTTTGTAATACCGCAGCGAATGGTGCCAGAAAAGGAGAAAATATTCCGATAAATCCTATGTTAAATAGTCTCCTTAAAATTTGAATTTTTCAAAAAATATAAGACCTCGTGAAAATCACCAATTAATTGTGTGTTTGTTTATGTCTAGTATGATGCATCTGTTTTATGGTATGGGTTGAATTTATTTAGACAGGTAAATAATATATGCGCCCTCTGCAAGCAAGAGAGCCATTGATCGCAGACAGCGAGAAAGTATTGTGGAAGAAGAGGCGGATGCCGAAACAGATAGTGAGTAAATCAATAGTAAAGTGGATGCGATCATTTTCTTTTTTTCTTTTTAGAAAATCTGCTTGATAAGTAATATCATGCAACATCTTTATCTCTATACTTATAAGACACATTTGTTGTCTGTCTGTCTGTCTGTTCCCTTATAACTCAAGATCCAGACAAACAAATAACGTGAAATTTGTTACACATACACATAATTACATGGGGAAGGTTATAGGACAGTTTTCGTTTCATATCGATGGGTAGTTTAATTGTTATTAAAATTTTTTTTATTTTAGTATTTTACTATATTAAAGTAATCTCGACGGCGCCATAAATAAAATTCCTCTGTGACGTCATTTCCCTATGATCGAATAGAACTTGCGCGCTGGTGCTGTATTGTGCCTTTGTGATGCAAAGAATTGTTGATGTTTTTTCATGCTCTCTGATGTGTACAGTTTGAGGAAGGTAAAGGAATGAAGAAGGATTTTAGAAGAAGTGTGAAACCATAATAATAAGTATATATATATATATATATATATATATATATATATATATATATATACTTATAAGAGGTATTTGTTGTCTGTCTGTCTGTCTGTCTGTTCCCTTATAACTCAAGATCCAGATAACCAAATAATGTGAAATTTGTTACACATACACATAATTACATGGGGCAGGTTATAGGACAGGTTTCGTTTCATATCGATGGGTAGTTTAATTGTTATTAATTTTTTTTTATTTTAGTATTTTACTATATTAAAGTAATCTCGACGGCGCCATAAATAAAATTCCTCTGTGACGTCATTTCCCGATGTTCGAATAGAACTTGCGCGCTGGTGCTGTATTGTGCCTTTGTGATGCAAAGAATTGTTGATGTTTTTTCATGCTCTCTGATTTGTACAGTTTGAGGAAGATAAAGGAATGAAGAAGGATTTTAGAAGAAGTGTGAAGCCATAATAATAAGTATATATATATATATATATATATATATAGAGAGAGAGAGAGAGAGAGAGAGAGACAGAGAGACAGAGAGAGAGAGAGAGGGAGGGAGAGAGAGATAAAGAGAGAGAGAGAGGGGGCAGGGAGGAGAGAGAAGAAAGGAGGGTAGGAGGGAGGGAGGGAGGGGGGAGAGAGGAGGGAGGGGGATGGACAGGGGAGAGAAAAGGAGGGGGAGAGAGGGAGATGGGAGAGGCAGCAGGGGGGAGAGGGAGCAGGGGGAGAGGGAGAGAGAGGGTGGGAGAGAGAGAGGGAGGGAGATAAAGAGTGAGGGGGCAGGGAGGGAGAGAGAGGGAATGAGGGAGGGAGGAAGGGGGAGAGAGGGGGAGGGAGAGAGAGGTGGAAATGGGAGGGAGGGAGAAGGAGGGAGAGAGGGGTTAGGGAGGGAGAGAGAGGGGAGGGAAGGAGAGAGGGAGAGGATGGGAGAAATGGGAGGAAGAGATAAAGAGAAAGAGGGGGCAGGGAGGGAGAGAGAGGGAAGGAGGAGGGAGGAGGATGGACGGGGGGAGAGAAGGAGGGGGAGGGGGGAGAGAGGGAGATGGGAGAGGGACGGAGAGAGATGGGAGAGAGGGAGGGAGAAAGGGAGGGAGGGAAAGGGAGAGAGGCGGAGGGAGGGAGGGAGAGAGAGAGGAAGGGAGAGAGGGGGTAGGGAGAAAACAGAAGGTAAACAGAAAACCTTATTTTAAATCTGGGCAAAGCCGGGTACTTGCAACTAGTATCTAAATAAACGGAAAGTAAATGAAAACAGAACAGAAAAAAAAGTCACAGACTAGTGTCTGTTTTAAAATGTAACAACCTTTAAAGTGTAATTGTTTTGAAATGTGGTAGGCTACTTATAAAGACAACTTTTCAGATTTAATATTTGTTTTATGACCCTACTGCCTTCCTCCCTTAATTATTAGGCGAGAGGTACCCTAAATTTAACAGATTGACCTAACCAAGAGAGGAAGGATGGACTGTTCAAATAACTTGATGTAAAAATGAATGTAAGCGTCCTTAATTAATGGGCGCATGGACTGGATCAAACAGTCCAAAATCGCCGTACTTTGACTGCAGACCAGAGATTGCCAGTTCTCTATTAGACCTAATAGAAACAACGTTTTACAGCGGCTGGCCTGCTCCCCAAATTCTAGCGCCATGTCGGAGATATGCTGGCGGGTAGACTAGTAGCGGAATCTGAAGATTTAATTGTTCACTTAATATACAAATGAGTAAAAACAGGACTGAGAGCTCTAAAGTGGAAATGAAAAAATGAGATTTTGACCAAAACGATGACATAATAACTATCCCGCTCAAAGATGATAGTGAATATATTACAAGTGCAGATGATAGTGAATATATTACAAATGAAGATGATAGTGAATATATCAAAGTGAAGATGATAGTGAATATATTACAAGT
>JAGDYQ010000182.1:1134071-1162403 GCA_021962125.1 Bulinus truncatus | reverse complement strand
TGTAATAATCAAATTAGGCTATAGAATTTATAGTTGGCACAGAGATGGTTTGAATTATCTGGCCACTTAGCTTAGCGGAAGAGATTTTATTTTAGTTAGAGCAGACGAGAATAATTAGACGATAGGCAGACGATATATTTCTTCAGACATGATACAGTAGATTTTATATTCTTGACTGGATTGACGTAACTTGGTTTTCACATCAATTATCATTGAATCATGTATGTGATATAGAAGAATAAATAATATATATTTATCTGCTCAGTGCTTTATATCTATTCTCTACATGTGTTACGTCTGTGGACATTTAATTACAAATTATATATATATACACCCAAGTCAAGTAGTCAACAAGAATAACTCCGAAGAGACCATACTACCTTTTATACAAGCTCCTTAGAAATATAATATACATACAACTGAAATACTAATCTACAAAACAACCCATGACAGGTCTAAAGACAGACAACAGAGTGAGGTCTAAAGAAAAAGGGGTAGCTGTGTAAGGCGCTCTGGTGGTTTTGGTTCGACTCTCCGTGTATCCTGTCACCTTCCTCGAATCTCTGTCTCCCGTGGTGCACCCATCCTCACTGCACTATCGGCTATGGCGGGGATAACAGAAGGGCAATATAAAACCGCGCCATTAGTGGTTTATAGCAGTGGTCCCGAACCCCCGGTCCGCGAACCTGTACCGGTCCGCGGAACGACTGTTTCTGGGCCGCCCAAGAAATGTTAAATTTATTACCTTTTTATGTATCATGTGATTGTTCAACAACTTTCCACGGACGAGAAATAATCAACGTCTCCCCCCCCCCCCCGGCGCCCACCGCCTCTTTTTTTTTTTCCTGTGGACCGCGGTGAAATTATCAAACGCTGACCGGCCCGTGGCGAGAAAAAGGTTGGGGATCACTGGTTTATAGGATCAAAGAGATTGCATCTCATCCTCACAGGGACTTCACACACATAAAGAAAGATGGCAATAGAAAGAAAGAGATTTATAATGATAAAATAAAATTAAAATAAACACAATGTAGAAATACATTTTTTTTATTGCTTCATCGTTGTTACTATTTTTTTTTAAACATTAAAATATAATGAAATAATTTTTTTTTTGTTTTGTTTAGAGTAATAATGTTTGTTTCATAAAATATATGAAGTGGATAACTGATGACGTAAGACATTTTGATGACGCAATGCCTAGTCTTGCTTTTCAGTTGGGTGAGTCTGAAAAAAAAAGCAAGAGAAATAAAATTAATGGTAAGCCCCCCCCCACACACACACGTTCAACAAAATAAATACACACTCACTCATGCGTACATCAACACATGCACAGCTACACACACACACACACACGTACCTAGGGCTTATTAACACACACATACAAATGTATAAGCCCACGCATGCAGTCAAAGGCCAACTAATATGTATATATATATATATATATATATATATATAAACACATAATTCTACTAAGACATTGCGCTCGATTGTCGTCCTGGGGGGGGGAGGGGCCGATATCCGATGTGGGCCAATGGGTATGTCAGGTTATTCCGAAGTGGTTAATAGGATCTAAGAGATTTCATCTCATCCTTATAGAGACTTAGCACACACACACACACACACACACACTCACATAGACACACATATTACATGTTCTACACACATGGGCACATATGCTGACTTATACACACACAGCTACACAGTTTCACCTTGGTTACTAATAATAAAAAACTTGTAGGGAAGGGCTGTGATGGGAGAAAACAGTACGATCATTGATTTCTAGAGTAATCACCACAGCAGCAGCTGGTTATTGTGGCGCCTTGTGCCAGTTACACTTTTTGGCGCCCTCCTAATAAACCGAAAAGTGAAAAAAAAAAACACAAACATCATTTAACACCGCTCAATCGGCGCCCCTGCCTAGTTCAGCCCCTGTTCAGCCACACAACCCGGTGTAACCCTTGCCTACGCCACATGCACTGACTTATAAGTCGTTGCGATACACAATTAGCTTGGTCAGGGATAGTCCATTATCTACGTGAATAAGTTTTGCCATTTCCCACCCCCACCCCCTTGTCAACATTTCTTGTCAAAAAAAGTGTCACACACTTTCGGTGATCCACCCTAGTAAAATAATTACATCACCCCCCCACCCCCCACCACACACACACCCACACACACAGACACACACACCAAATTAAAAACTTATAAACAAGAAAATAAAGTATTACCCCCCACCCCAACATAATGTTTAATAATAAACTTCAAACTAATTGCAATTTCTTTAATTTTACTAAGAGACCTAGGACAAAAATCAACAAGCCTACTTCCTAATATAAATAGTCGTAACGAAAACTGGAACCCACCCCCCCCCCCAACTATACTCGTAAACTGTCTGCTAAAATTCACACAAAAATACACCATATTCATATTTAAGTCAACGCGAATTAATTTCATCGATCGAAGAAACTAACATTTGCCTCCAATTTATTTTTTGTCAGCGATAACCTACATCGATATCTACTTATAAAGTCATAACATCATTATGTCCATGTAAAGAAACGGTTTTACCTGCATAAATCATTACCACCTCCCCTCCCTCATTTCAAACAGCGGTCAAACTTTTTTCAACCCCCTCATCCCATCCTCCCCTCCCCCTACACACACACCCTAAGTTGTATAAGGAAGGAAAATATAATTCAAGTCAGATTTCAAAACAGCATGAAGATTGTTTGCAACTAGACCTCCAACGTCAAACACAAATCAAATATACCAATAGCTTACATGTTTTTGTCCCACTTTAGATTAAAATACATTTTCGGTTTCGTTTAACTTTCAAAGATCATAATAATAATATTTGTTCCGTAAACTAAATGTATTTATATAAATTCTTAAATATAACGAGAAATACATATGGAAATACTTATCCCTGACAAGAATATTCCTGAAATGTTGATGTATGTGCTACATTTGAAATTACAGTCGTCCACATATTGTTTAATTCTCTTCAATTCTGTAGCTGTACATATGCAGATGTAAATCTGTAACTGTAATACATACATGTGATATGTTGATAAAAGATAAGTGTAACGGCTATAGTTTGTACGGTATTAACTTGAAAAAAAAATGTAATAAATGGCTAACATTTTTTACAGTGGATACGTATATTTATTCATAATTTTACTTTTTAGGGACCCCTGAAAGAAAAAAAAAATAAATTTAAAAGTCTCTATGTAGGCACAAATTAAAACATGGTAGCATCTTTGCCTATCGCGTCAAAATAACCAAAAAAAAAAAGGGCCCCTAATATAATATCATATAATCTGTAGACTAACCTTACGATTCTTGTGACTAGACCATAGCAATATACTACTCATGCTTATTTAGCTGAAACTATCGGTCTGGCTTTGACCGTTCCATAAGATAGTTCCACCCAGGGTCCACCACGAGGAGGCAAGCGTGAGAGATTTTTCTTAGACCCCGACATCTTTCACTGTTGGCTAAGCACACGCAGGTTAGTTTTCCATTGACCAACACAGACTACCTACACACCCGTGACTTCTTTGTGGGTGTGCAATGTGTCTGTGGGTTGACTGCGGGGCTGCCTTGATTTGGTATCGTATAACGCTGTCTTAAGTTCAATAGCTCATGGTCGCTCTTTATCTGGCTTCCCTCAGAGCTCTTGATAACTGGACAGTAATAATAATTTTTAATTACAGATCCATGTCCTATGGCCACGTTTTCAGCAGAATCTATGCTGATGTTGTGGCTAGTGTGTGATTCTGGTACTCTCGGTGGGCTTTTCATTACATGTTTAAATACAGGAAGCAATTCATCATCATCATCAAACATTGAATTAATAATACAAATATAATTATGAATTTGCCCACCATCTAGAGCTATATTTTGTTTATTACCTATCTTCAACCTGTAGAGATAAAATAAAAACATTCTTTAAAAAACAAAAGAATAATATATATAAAAGCGATTTGCGCTCTGCGTTAAATCGAAAGTAAATAATTAAAACAACAGTATTCCAGTTTAAAATACAATCATGAAAAAATCGGATCTGCCCGAAACCAAAAAAAAATAAGCTAGCCTACCGATCAAGCATAAGGGGATATAACACTATGCAAATGTTTTGCAGGGTACAGCTAGTAAAAAATAAAAACGAAAACTTTTAATAAACAGGCCAAAGATTTCCTTTTTTTTTCTTGTTTATTAACAAACTCTTAAAAAAAATCAATTTTAAAATAAACAGAAGCCATAATTTATTAGTATTCATATAGGAATTTACCAAAATTTATAAGTCGAACGACTGAAAAAGTTCGTTATAAATTAAAACAAGGTACAATAGGAAATAAAAATAAAGTCAGGGAATAAGACTACTATACAATGAAGACAATAAACATAAACTCAACAAATGAGACAATACAATGAAGACAATAAACATAAACGCAACAAATGAGACAATACAATGAACACAATAAACATAAACTCAACAAATGAAAAGTTATATAATGAAGACAATAGACTCAACAAATAAGACAATACAATGAAGACAATAAACATAAACTCAACAAATGAGACAATGCAATGAATACAATAAACAAAAAAAAAAAAAAAAAAAAAAAAAATACAATGAAGACAATAAACATAAACTCAACAAATGAGACAATACAATGAAGACAATAAACATAAACGCAACAAATGAGACAATACAATGAAGACAATAAACAGAAGATGTTGTATTACAGGAAAGATTTGTTCTTTTCTCTTGACCTTCCTGACGTCATTCTTTTGAAAGTTTGTTTCATGAAACTCCAAAGTTTAGCTGAATAATATAAACAATGTCACTTTAAGAAACATACAATTTAATGGTCGTGTCATCAAATAGGCAAACAACAAAAAAAAAACAACAATACTAATCTAAATCGTGGCTATTCACACACACACACACACACACTCACACACATACCACAAACATACAATATCATGTCCACACACACACACGCACTCAGGTTGATCAAGTATCTCCATTTTTTTAATTCAAAAGATAATTTCATTTTTCACAGTTGCAATTGAAATATAAATTAATTTTAAAAAATAAATAATTAAATAGAAATTTATTTCATTTAACATTTTTTTGTTCAAGTTATAATAGTCTAGTGTACTTACTTGCGAAAAAATTAATGACATTCATGTCAGGAAGGTGGTTGATGTTCTACAACCAGACAAGAGGTGCAGCGACATTATATACCGTACCCGCAGACAGTCCTGGTAGTTCAGAGGTTCACATAATATTAGGATTAGAGACCCAGTAGAAAATAGTCAGTCATAATGACACATCGGATACAAGGAGAAAAATAAGCTGAATTTTAGTTGTTTCTCATTTATCAAAATATTTGTTACTATTATTTTTACAGCCCCGTAGCGTGAAAATTCTACAGGAGGGGCCAATCGTTCTACAGCAGGGGCCAGGCAATAGCAGGGGGGCAGGTAATATATTTTACTAAGTAGAACAAATAAGCAGAGGGGGGCCCGGCCCCCATGGCCCCCGCGCACGCTACGGGCCTGTTTTTTTATAACATGAGTTTGATTATGAATACATATGGGAAGTGTGTGTGTGTGTGTGTGTTGGGGGGGGGTTAAGGGGAGAGAGTTGAGAAATGCCTCCCAAAATCGTCAGCGTTGGAAAGCCCTTAAAAGGAACGAATTCAAGTTAATGATTATGTCAAGATTTGAAATAAAAAAGAATTTGTTATCTATTTGTAATAAGTAAATGTAGATAATTAGCTTTGATTATATGTTTAAATAATGACATGTTCAGGTTGTATTTTAATGTTGGTTATTATAAAGCACAGAGAGTTTGTTAAGTGAGGTCTTTTGTGAGAAAAAAATTTAAAGTTTTATGTTAAATGCAACTTTACATGGATACACATTTGTAAAAGGGAGTACTAAAACCCCCAAAACTGTGCGCCCCCATAAACACGAATAAGTAATTACAGCCTGATGAGATGGTGAATGTGTTTACGTTAATTTAACAACATGTTTACACAGTGCTTTTTTGTAAACAAATAGGTGCCGGTACTCAGTGATGGATTACCTAATTTTAACTACAAGTTCGCACCTCGATGCAAGCTAAATCACATCTGCAAGGATACTAAATGTCTAAAACAATTTTATTTTATAATTAACCAACTTAAATCCTCTTAAAATACAAGAAAAGTAATAATTTTTTCCCCACATCGAAAAAGGTGCCGGAACGCCGTACCGGTGCATACCGGCACAATAAAAAGCACTGTGTTTACATAAGCAAGGATTACACAATTCAATTTTTAAAGCAATATTACAGTTTAGCAGTTCTGTGATTTTACGTGAATAGAGCCAATCAGGTTTCTAGCATGCACACAAATATTCTCGATATAGATTTTGAAGACTTACGTCTTCCTGGCCCACATTATGAGAACCTTTGCAGTAAGATATTTAATAACTTCCTTTATTTTATCTTTATGTTAATTTCATATCCCCTCGGGCTGTAGGCGGCAAGTCATGTCACGTACACATTGAAAACTCATAAATCTCTACAGTCAGGAAATAAAGAAAAACCTGTTGGGGAATTTTTGGGTTTTCCCGAGGAAAAAAAAAAGCTTCCGGTTTTGAAAAAAGGACTTGATAGGCATCATAGATTTCAACATTTTAGAAATCGAAAATGATATAAAATATAAAGAATGATACGGAAATTTCCGAGAATGTTTGACTCAGTCTAGATCTGATCTAATTCATGGATTACCCTATGACACGTCATGGCTATTCTTGTACAGTTTACGGCTAATGGAGAGTAGTGCTATTTTTAAACCGTTTTACACTAAACACTGCAAGAGGCAGAGAGTTGACATAGCTACATAAATTGTTAAGACTTGTTTATTTATTAACATTTAATATCGAAGAATTCTTTGTAAATCTCGGAGCCAAATCTCTTGGGAGAGGTTAAGTAAGGTGGATGACTACCTTTTCCTAGAACCCTATACTACCTTTTCATAGGGCACCTAATGTACTTTTGTTTAGAGCTCCAAATGTACCTTGCCTAGGGGCCCCAATGTACTTTTGCCTAGGAGCCCCAAATGTGTCTTTCCCAGGGGACTCCAAATGTACGAGCAACAAAAAATATAAGAACGGTTCTATGTATCTGTATCTTCTATGTATCTGTATCTTCTATGTATCTGTATCTTCTATCCATCTGTATCTTCCATCTATCTGTATCTTCTATCTATCTATCTGTATCTTCTATCTATGTATCTGTATATGTATCTGTATCTTCTATCCATCTGTATCTTCGATGTATCTGTATCTTCTATGTATCTGTATCTTCTATCTATCTATCTGTATATTCTATCTATCTATCTGTATCTTCTATCTATGTATCTGTACGTTACAGCATACACACTGGCAAGGCACAGACTTACGTCTGTCGAGGCCTCGGGCGCGGAATAAGATGTTGGGCCCTTTAGAAAAAGACATATCAAAGGGTTAAAAATAGTATATGTTGGGCCACTATACACACGGGGGCCCTCAGCGCGCCCATCCTTAAATCCGCCTCTGACCCTGAAACTATATCTCTCTGTTTATCTGTTTAGTGAGTAACTATTTATCCATCTGTTTAGTAAGTAACTATCTATTTATCCATCTGTTTAATAAGTAACTATCTATTTATCCACCTGTTTAGTAAGTAACTATCTATTTATCCATCTGTTTAGTAAGTAACTATCTATTTATCCATCTGTTTAATAAGTAACTATCTAAGAACCGATTTCTCTATCAGTCTATGTGGGTCTAGCGGGGTGGCGCTTTAGCAGCGAGCCGTATCTTCCATTTTTGAAGATCGACCTGCATGATGTGGGTTATGGCAAATCCAAGTCACCGACACATGTCTCCCGTAGTGCCTCCATGGCTATTGCATGAAAGAAGGGTGCTCCAAAAACAACAATAACAACAACAACAACAACAAACCGTCCCATGAGTGGTTTACATTATTTAAGAAGTAAACATATTGCTGTGTACATGATCTTATCGGGCCGTTAGTTTAACGTCGTCACTGCGTGTGTGAGCACTCTGACACTAAGGACAACACACCCGCTAATACACTGTAGCAAAAACACTTCAAATATCCAAATCAGGGAAACAGGCCAAAGCCAAGTATTCCTTCCATAATAATGATCACCTTCTTTAATATCAAAATACTAAAATACTAATTTAACAATAAGAATGTCGACAGCCATCTATCGAATCATTTTCCATGCTCGTTCATTACCGATGCATGCATGCGTTCAACAACATCACCTTGGGATATTCCCATTCCTACTCTTTACATTTATTTAACACTTCAACTACTGACCGTTATGCCATAAACTAATGCACAACAATATCATATGTACAGGAAACTGTACAATGCACAATTCAGTCTATGTATCTTTACACATTTCTATCTACAGTACATGAGCTACATATAATCTTCACAAGCTATGTGGGCCGGATGGCCGAGTGGTGTAGCTACTCGAATGTCTACCTGAGAGTCCTGGGTTCGATCCTTGGTGAGAATCATGGGAATTTTACCAGGTGAAATTAGTTTCAAAATCAGCCCACAAGTCCAGCCAGCTTGAAATGGGTACCTGACTTAAGTTGGGGAAGTTGCTAGCCACACAATCCCTTCATATGCCGAGGTTATAGAAACAGATGAATTCTACACTTCATCTGCCCCGATGGCCCGTTTGAGCTAAGGGAACTTTACTTTTACACAAAATAGTCCAAGTGAGCAATGAATGTATATAAACTTAAGTATTTGGCACTGACATATAATATCTGGACTTAAGAATGGCCACATATCTCAAATAGCTAAGGGCCTAGTTAAGTCTAAATCAGGCCCTCTATATCTATCTGTTTATTAATTTAAATATCTATTCATATATTCATGTCTATCCGACTGTTTATCTCACGACTAGCTGAGTAACAGTCTATCAGCTTATCTTTTACATCTTGTATTTTGACTTTTTTTTCCAACTGCTCGTCTCTGTTCAGCTAGAATCCTGCTGTCAATGTTTGTCAACGGCCTAATTAGCTGGCTGACGTCTTTTCATTTCGATCGTCTCCATTTCTCTCCACGCAGCTAACATTATGTTATTTGTTAACCTGTACGCGTGCAACTCTTTACGTCTATATTGATGCCTAGGGTTTTGACACAGACATGTTTTCTCAGCAGTGGCATAAATGTCAGGGAAAAAATATATAGACGTCTAGTTAGGCTCGTAGCCATGTGTCTGTCATGTCGCCCCCCCCCCGGGGGGGGTAGGTAAGCTGTAAGTGCCGGATACAAATTTCAATTGAAATAATTTTATGGCAGTAACAAATCTCACTTCACTTGAAAGCAGCACATAAATCGAAAAAATACGTACAATGTTGTTAGGGTAATAAAATTATGTCTCAGGACTGTCTTTGATGTCTGCCAGTACATTGTAACCTCCAAAACATTACAAAGAGCTACATACATCTAAAAAGAAATGGAGATGGATCGATAATTCATTCAGGAAGACACCAAAAGATATTACCAAAATTGTTTTCAGTAGAACCTCATATACAAGAAAAAGGTAGGCCGCCCAGAGACCACTTGGATAAAGTTTTGCCAACCTTACAGTCGGTGAACTTAACAAGGTTTCTCAAAACAGAGCGCGCTTGAGAACTATATCAGGTCTCTCAAAACAGAGTGCGCTGGAAAACTATATCGGGTCTCTCAAAACAGAGTGCGCTGGAAAACTATATCGGGTCTCTCAAAACAGAGTGCGCTTGAGAACTATAGCTGGTCTCTCAAAACAGAGTGCCTTGAGAGCTATAGCTGGTCTCTCAAAACAGAGTGCGCTTGAGAACTATAGCTGAGTCACAAAATGATCTTAAACTAGCTACCAGGGATCTAATGGAGAATTAAACTCTAACATATATTTGTTAATTCGACAAAAATTAAACTACTACGAGATAATACCACACATCTAGATTATCGACAAAACATTTAAACTAAAAGACATCTTTTTTTTTTTTTAAAGTAGATCTCTCAGTAAAAAATACTGAACAGTAATGTAGACCATTACTTCGTTATTTTAAGTAAAGATTTGTAAATTCAAATTGTAGCACACCTTGCTGTATACGATATTTGAAATATCGATTCTTATTAAGATGACGATTTCAGGGAATACTGCTCCAGATCTATTTCTTAAACAAGGAAAATAAAAAATGTTTGAAAAGGAATCGTTCCAGTTTTTCCACATTTAGAGATCAATGAGTTAATATACACATTTTAAATTATATGCGTATAGACTTTGTATTTCAATTTCACATTTACGGACCACTTAATTTGGTCTTGTATTCATTTTTTTAAATCTATGATTATGAAACTCTATTATTGAATTTACCTGACCTATATTGAGATAAATATTCCACATAGTATCGTTTCTGATCATTAAGATTAAAAAAAGTTTACTGAAGAATCGCAAAAGGATGAAGAAAAAAGAGGTCAACAAATGTCTAATACTAATGTTTTTTTAAAATTTTTACTCAATCTCTTTCATAACGGTTAATTTTAACAAACCTCCTTAGGACACAGAGTTACAAATGTGAGTTTGTGTGATTCAAAATATACATCGATCATGCCGAGGATCGAATAAGATAAAGTCAGATCGACCTTAAACAGTTAAGTACACAAGTAACACTGTAAGACTAGCAATTAGTATTAGGCATTTTTTTAAAGACTATTTTTTTAGACTAAATTCTTACTATGATGTTTATTATAAGAACATCAGTTTAGCAAAAGTTTAAATTTAGAACTACGAGAAGACAATACTATTTACTTTTTCATAATTATATAGAAAACTATAACAGGCGCGACTACAAAAAAACAAATTTAAACAAAAAAAAAACAACCATAAATTTAAAGTTAATGTTTAATGATTTCTCTTGTAACAGTTTATAATAAAATTTATTTGTCAATACACTAATTGAAACTAGAAAAAAATTTAAATGAGCTAACTAACTTGTCAGGGTTCTTTGTGTTGTTGTAGGGGTTTGGTCTGATCTAACTGTGGAGGCGTTATGGTACTTCGATGCATACAGCTTTCAATACAAAGTAGTCAACAACACTGACTGCTGATTCATATTTTAATATGGACGTAAACTTCAAGGATAATATAAACAGTACTTCAAATATCATATTCAATTTCAGATAAAGACACACGATAAAGGCACATCATCAAAGTTAAATAAAATACGTCTTACTAGTTTAAGATCCAAAAAGTAACTGATATCTCCAAGGCTTGTATCTTCCCCCCAACAAAATGACTTCTTACTACGTCACATAACAACATAAAAATTCATACTCTCTCTATAGTAACTTGAAAAGTGTGATTAACACACATGCACAAACAAAATCGAACAGTATATTTAATTCAACTTTAACTCCTTCACATAACTAAATTTTACAGCCAATAAAAAAAATCTACCAAGTTATCATCTGCATACCAGGTTTACTATGACATGCAGAGACTCTCTTTGTCTATAAATCTGAAATGGAAGATTTGATACTGTCAGTAGCGTCTCAAATAGAATGGGGTGATAGCCTGATTAAAAAACAAAACACTATTGAGGGGCTCGGCTGACATCGATGTTAGTTGATATTTGTCACATTTGGGAGATTTTAAGGAAAACAGTTTTTGATAAATAAATAAAATGTATTATTAAAACATTTTTTTTTTTTTTTTACAAAAGTTGTGCAATTTTACAAAGTTCGATGTCTCAGGATACAATTTTTATATCGTAATCTTATATGATATAATTACCTATTCAATTCGAGTTTGTTGCTTACCATTAATGACATGCAAGTCCCCACCCCTTCCCCCCTCCCCCCCATTCATAGAGCACTACATCTTGTTGTAGTGAATTTATACAAGTAGAAGATACATCTCGGTTCAGAACTATTCACACTTCAGCGGTTCTCAAACTTTATTGCGACTGTACCCTCATGGTGCAAAAGTATGTTTGATCCGATGGTACCCCTCACACGTAACTTCCCACATAAAAGTACTTATTTTCATAACGGAATGTTCTTACCTTCCTAATGCGTCTATTGGGCACGTGGTTTTGTGATGAGTCACTGCAGCAAACCGTCGACCTTCTTCAAAATCTTGGAAACTATAAGTTGCTAAGTTCCATAGAATCGCCACTTGAAGCTTTATTTTGGAATTAAACGAGAAAATAATTCATCAAAATAAATTAACTTGCTAAAAAGACGTACAGACAGACAAGTCTAGTTAAAAAGCTGTTATTATTTAATTAATTTTAGATAATGCAGCTTAAAATGCATCTGAACTAGTTGAGTGCTACAGGGAAAAAAAATATTTATTTATTTTTAATTAGCTTTCTTATTACCTGTTTATGAATTTGAATTAAAAACGTTTAACGTCAGTTTGAATTTTTTTTTTCATTTGAAAATGTTGTAAAGACTAAAACTTTTACGTTATATCGCACACGTATGTACCAGGGCTGTAATTTTGTATTTAATTGCCAGTGTAATCCCCTATTTTTCACAAAGACACACGTTACTAAAAAAATCATTAGTTGTGTAATTCTATCATTCATTAATTTCTTGACTCAATGATTTAAAATAGTATATCGTCATCGATATAAAACAAGCTTTGAAATTATCAGTGTTGTAATTAAATGAAAGCAGTTTCAAATTTGAGTCTCATGTTTTGAGAAAAGAAAAGAAGAAAAGGCAGAAAGTGAAGTTAAATAAAACCCTATATAAAATAAAAACAGGCGTCTGAGATTCGTAATGGGGATTGTAATGGGGAGTGTAATGGGGAGTGTATTGGGGATTGTAATGGGGATTGTAATGGGGATTGAAATGGGGATTGAAATGAAGATTATAATGGGGATTGTAATGGGGATTGCAATAGGGATTGTAATGGAGATTGCTTCTTATGTTGTAAGAAAACTAAATGTCATAAAACAAATTCTTATTTACAATATTATAAACGGATTAAATATTAAAAAAAAATATGTGAGGCCTTAATATAGTTCATGTTGATACTTAGCTTCATAATATCCAACAGAGCAGTTTTACAAAGCCTTCATCTTTCCAAAGAAACTCTGCTAAAAAATAAATGAAAATTATTGTAAACTATCTGCATTTTTTTGTCCAGCCTTAAGCTAAAAACTCTAAAAAACAGCTGTATTCTAGGATATAGAATGTTGGCTTGAGTAATACAAATCTGCATCACAGGAAATAGAGAAAGAAAGAAGAGCTCGTTGCTTAGAGTTGAGTCTATACAGAATATCAAACCGATAGTGTGATATTAGTCAGTTGTCTATCCACTAAATCAGCGTTTCCCAAACTGTCGACATCTGCGTACTCTCTTTTTTATTTTTTTATACTGATTATCCGTAGTTAAAAAAGGAAGAAACTTGCGTTAATTGCTTTTACTGTCATGTTTCCCCCCCCCCCCAGTTCATTGTTTCTTGTTTACCGGATGTTTTCCGCCCGATGAAGTGCGTACATCCCCCCCCCTCCCCAACTCTTTGCATATCCCCAGGGGTACACGTATGACACTTTGGGAAACACTGCACTCATTGAACAGGAATCTTGTCATTTAGCGACAAAAGGCATAAAGTAAATGTAGGAGATACAGTGGTTAACTTATTTATACCGTAAACCAAAAAAAAAAAAAAGTTTAATTAAAGAGCAATGATCGATTTAAGAAAAAATACCAGTACCGGGGAATGAAAAAAATATCTGCAGAACCGGGGAAAAATTTCCAGGGTTTCATCCCCGGCATGGCTATGTTAGCTAAAGCAGAGCCGGGGATGAAACCATAAACATTTTCTCCCGGTTCTATGTTAGCTAAAGCAGAGCCGGGGATGAAACCATAGACATTTTCTCCCGGTTCTATGTTAGCTAAAGCAGAGCCGGGGATGAAACCATAGACATTTTCTCCCGGTTCTATGTTAGCTAAAGCAGAGCCGGGGATGAAACCATAGACATTTTCTCCCGGTTCTATGTTAGCTAAAGCAGAGCGGGGATGAAACCATAGACATTTTCTCCGGGTTCTATGTTAGCTAAAGCAGAGCCGGGGATGACAGTTCTCAGTGCCGGTGATATCCCCGGCATTCCCAGCGGTAAATCGAGCCCTGTGAACGAGTATTAAAGAATAGTTTCATCAAATTATAAAAAAAATTAAATTGAATTTATTATAACGCCCCCCATCCCCCCAATGAATATTTTGAAAAAGGCACGACTCATTGGACATATCACATATTTTTACTGGGTGAAAGAATACTGACGGGAGTGTATCAAATACCGCTGCACTTACCTGTTGTAATGTTCAATCAATGGTGCTACTCATGCTTATTTCGCTGAAACTATAGTACCAGTGGTTAAGTACACTTTATAGTTTCACCCAGGGTCCACCACGAGGAGGCAAGCATGACAATTTCGGACCCCGTTCCTCTTTTTGCACCAGATAGCCGACGCTAAAACTTCCTCAAGTCGGCTGTCCTAAGTGCCGTTGTCTTTGTAACCTATTAGCTTTATTACGTAAGTGACTCGCACCGACTCTGAAACGCCCACACTTGCTATATGGCGCCGTCCATGAGTCCGTTGTCTTTGTAGCCTATTAGCTTTATTACGTAAGTGACTCGCACCGACTCTGAAACGCCCACACTTGCTATATGGCGCCGTCCATGAGTCCGTTGTCTTTGTAGCCTATTAGCTTTATTACGTAAGTGACTCGCACCGACTCTGAAACGCCCACACTTGCTATATGGCGCCGTCCATGAGTCCGTTGTCTTTGTAGCCTATTAGCTTTATTACGTAAGTGACTCGCACCGACTCTGAAACGCCCACACTTGCTATATGGCGCCGTCCATGAGTCCGTTGTCTTTGTAGCCTATTAGCTTTATTACGTAAGTGACTCGCACCGACTCTGAAACGCCCACACTTGCTATATGGCGCCGTCCATGAGTCCGTTGTCTTTGTAGCCTATTAGCTTTATTACGTAAGTGACTCGCACCTCGCACCGACTCTGAAACGCCCACACTTGCTATATGGCGCCGTTCATGAGTCCGTTGTCTTTGTGACCTATTAGCTTTATTACGTAAGTGACTCGCACCGACTCTGAAACGCCCTCACATGATATAGGGGGCCGTCCATGAGTCCGTTGTCAACTATTATCTCTGTTAAATAAATGACTAGCACCGGTTATGTGACACCCACTGTTGGATTAATTGGTCGTCTGTGGCTCCTTTGTGCATTTCATAAAGAGGCTCAATAACACAATGGCCCCCTCTAATATTGACTATTACAGTTTCCTCATGTAGCAGTCAATGAAGCAGCCGAGATCCTGCAAAGGGCCAGATGTGTAATTGAGTTTAATTTTTCTGGGGCTTTTTTGTCCCCTTAGTTCGATGTTGATTGGGGTGGGTTTCTTGACAGTTTCCATGACTTACAAACTGTTTTGTCACATTTATAGACCCATTTCCTTGGACCATATTTTGGACATTTTGGATTGACATCACCACATCATTATGCTTCATCAATTCACAAATTTGAAAATCAGCTTCGGAAAACCCCACAGATGTCAAAACGTCTTCGGATCCTGACTGGTGGTTGTTTATCGAGCCACTCCCGACGATTAGGTTCTCTACATGGTTAATTGCAATTCTGTGAAAAAAAAAATAAAAAAAAAATATATGCATATGCAATAAATAATAAAACAACCAACCAACAACACATAATTTTCTATATATTTTATTAGTTTGACGTTGTATATAAACAATAGAAAAAAAATAACCTGATATGATTATCATGCAGTTTTAACCTTCCTTTCGACACTTTTTCGCTTGTTCCCTTCAGTCCTTTTCTAATCACAGCTTTTAAGTAAAAAAAAAACAGTATGTTTATAGATCAAATGCTACATTTATTTAAAAACAAATACTCTATTTTTAAATGTTTATGTCATATTTTATAACAATGATTTTTTTTATTATAACCATTTTTAGCCATTAGGTTTGCTTATTATAATTTATCAGTTACTGAGCTAACAAGGCTTTATAGCTTTGACCTAAAAAAAAAAAATGAAAAACTCCATCAGACTGAGAATGGGAAATGCATCTTAAGCAATACATATTGACTTGGGGAGCAACCTAATCTGTCATTAATTGCCATTTTACATAGTGCAAAAATAATACATTTGTAAAGAAAAGGCTAACGAGATAAATTCGAAACATTTAAAAAGTTTTAAAAATTAAAACAAAATCATCTTTTATAACTTCTTAGCTAAAAAATGTTCTCTTGGTAAACAATTTTCTCACTGTTCGCTACTAGCATGTTTTTAGCTACACGATATACTTATTAAAAAAAAGGGAATTGTTAGATTCGACAATTTATAAAATAAATCTAATTGCGAAAGCACATACATTTTTATATCACTTTTCACAAACTAGGAAAACAGAGAATAATGTTATTTTCTGTTGTTAGAAGAAGATTAAAATTATTAGACTTCTATTCCACAAACTGAGAAACTATTGAGCAAATATAAAGATTAACTTTCAGGGTATTGTATTATTTCTCAACATTGCTCGGCGATAAACACGAATACTGCAATAACACCGGATGAATATAAGTTCTTTAATACGATAGATTTACCTTCAGAAGGCAACATTTCCGCCATTGTCCGTAGAATATTCTACTTACAAGGAAGGCCTTGCTTAAAATAATGATCGAAAAAAAACGCAAGTCATTTTGAGCTCTCCTTATATAGACAACTTGCCGCTTACGCAATTTTTTTGTAATACCGCAGCGAATGGTGCCAGAAAAGGAGAAAATATTCCGATAAATCCTATGTTAAATAGTCTCCTTAAAATTTGAATTTTTCAAAAAATATAAGACCTCGTGAAAATTACCAATTAATTGTGTGTTTGTTTATGTCTAGTATGATGCATCTGTTTTATGGTATGGGTTGAATTTATTTAGACAGGTAAATAATATATGCGCCCTCTGCAAGCAAGAGAGCCATTGATCGCAGACAGCGAGAAAGTATTGTGGAAGAAGAGGCGGATGCCGAAACAGATAGTGACTAAATCAATAGTAAAGTGGATGCGATCATTTTATTTTTTTCTTTTTAGAAAATCTGCTTGATAAGTAAAATCATGCAACATCTTTTATACTTATACTAGTTGCAAGTACCCGGCTTTGCCCGGGTTTAAAATAAGGTTTTCTGTTTACCTTCTGTTTTCTCCCTACCCCCTCTCTCCCTTCCTCTCTCTCTCCCTCCCTCCCTCCCTCCCTCTCTAGACAGAGAGACAGACAGACAGACAACAAATGCGTCTTATAAGTATAGAGAAGACGCATTTGTTGTCTTGCTGTCTGTCTGTTCCCTTATAACTCAAGATCCAGACAAACAAATAACGTGAAATTTGTTACACATACACATAATTACATGGGGAAGGTTATAGGACAGGTTTCGTTTCATCTCGATGGGCAGTTTAATAGTAATTAATTTTTTTTTATTTTAGTATTTTACTATATTAAAGTAATCTCGACGGCGCCATAAATAAAATTCCTCTGTGACGTCATTTCCCGATGATCGAATAGAACTTGCACGCTGGTGCAGTATTGTGTCTTTGTGATGCAAAGAATTGTTGTTTTTTCATGCTCTCTGATTTGTACAGTTTGAGGAAGGTAAGGGAATGAAGAAGGATTTTAGAAGAAGTGTGAAGCCATAATAATAAGTATATATATATATATATATATATATATATATATATATATATATAAAAAATGTAGAGAGAGAGAGAGAGAGAGGGGGAGGGGAGAGAGAGATAAATGAGTGAGAGGGGGGGCAGGGAGGAGAGAAGAGAAAAGGAGGGTAAGAGGGGGGGAGGGAGGGGGAGAGAGAGGAGGGAGGGGGATGGACAGGGGGAGAAAAGGAGGGGAGAGAGGGAGATGGGAGAGGGAGCAGGGGAGAGGGAGCAGGGGGAGAGGGAGAGAGATGGTGGGAGAGAGGGAGAGAGATAAAGAGTGAGGGGGCAGGGAGGAGAGAGAGAGGGGAATGAGGGGGAGGGAGGAAGGGGGAGAGAGGGGGAGGGGAGAGAGAGAGAGAGGTGGAAAGGGGGAAGGAGGGAGAAAGGAGGAGAGGAGAGAGGGGGTTAGGGAGGGAGAGAGGGGGAGGAAGGAGAGAGGGAGAGGGATGGGAGAAATGGGAGGAAGAGATAAAGAAAAAGAGGGGGCAGGGAGGGAGAGAGAGGGAAGGGAGGAGGGAGGAGGATGGACGGGGGAGAGAAGAGAGAGAGAGAGAGGAGGGGGAGAGGGGAGAGAGGGAGATGGGAGAGGGGACGGAGAGAGATGGGAGAGAGGGAGGGAGAAAAAGAGGGAGGGAAAGGGAGAGAGGGGGAGGGAAGGAGGGAGAGAGAGAGAGAGAGGAAGGGAGAGAGGGGGTAGGGAGAAAACAGAAGGTAAACAGAAAACCTTATTTTAAACCCGGGCAAAGCCGGGTACTTGCAACTAGTATCTAAATAACCGGAAAGTAAATGAAAACAGAACAAAATAAAAAAAGTCACAGACTAGTGTCTGTTTTAAAATGTAACAACCTTTAAAGTGTAATTGTTTTGAAATGCGGTAGGCTACTTATAAAGACAATTTTTCAGATTTAATAATTAAATTATTAGGTGAGAGGTAACCCAAATTTAACAGATTGACCTGACCAAGAGAGGAAGGATGGACTGTTCATATAACTTGATGTAAAAATGAATGTAAGCGTCCTTAATTAATGGGCGCATGGACTGGGTCAAACAGCCCAAAATCGCCGTACTTTGACTGCAGACCAGAGATTGCCAGTTCTCCTCTATTAGACCTAATAGAAACAACGTTTTACAGCGGCTGGCCTGCTCCCCAAATTCTAGCACCATGTCGGAGATATGCTGACGGGTAGACTAGTAGCGGAATCTGAAGATTTAATTGTTCACTTAATATACAAATGAGTAAAAACAGGACTTAGAGCTCTAAAGTGGAAATGGACAAATGAGATTTAGACCAAAACAATGACATAATAACTATCCCGATCAAAGATGATAGTGAATATATTACAAGTGAAGATGATAGTGAATACATTACAAGTGAAGATGATAGTGAATATATTACAAGTGAAGATGATAGTGAATATATTACAAGTGAAGATGATAGTGAATATATTACAAGTGAAGATGATAGTGAATATATTACAAGTGAAGATGATAGTGAATATATTACAAGTGAAGATGATAGTGAATATATTACAAGTGAAGATGATAGTGAACATATTACAAGTGAAGATGATAGTGTACATATCAAAGGTAGAGGTGACAGTAATCTTGACACCGAAAACTCAACAGTAGAGAGAGAGCTCAGTGATCAGTACTTGAACAGTTTGACAGCATTATGATTAGCACTAACACAAATCAAAACATGTCAGCATCAACATATGGAACGAACACAATGGGCTCAAGCTCTACCAATGAAACACACAAAAGAAAAACATATTATGGTGATCTTGTGAGTTTCTCTAGGCTTCGCCTGGCTACGTTGACTTGTCTTCTGTACAGTTACAAGATCACAATAATTCAAAATGATGTTACAGCAATGAATTTAATTTTTCAAGCAATCGCCTTTCAGGCAACAAATTACATACATGGATTCTGGCCAATAGAATCTCAGCACAGAGATTATAGTCATAAAGAACATGTCGGTGTGTGTTTTGTGATGCAGGTCATTCCTACGCTTTTTTCTTCAAGTCAAAATAAATGGTTTCAAATGCAAGTTCGCGGGTATCACTCGTACCATTGCCAATTAGCTGTTTATAACAAAGTGTTTTATTCTTGTGACAGAAATACAAGTTAACATGTGTTTTTGTAATCCCTTCTTTGTTTTGTATTTTAAAAGTAAGGTTCCCTTCTTAGCCCTAACGGGCCTTCGGGGCAGATGAAGTGTATAATTCATATGTTTCTATAACCTCGGCATATGAAGGGATTGTGTGGTTAGCACAACGCCCAGCCGCCTTTACTTCCCCAACTTAAGTCAGGTACCCATTTAAAGCTGGGTGGACTTGTGGGACGACTTTGCACCAAATTTCACCTGGAAAAATTCCATGGGCCTCACCGAGGATCGAACCCAGGACCCTCAGGTCGACAGTCGAGTATCTACACCTTTCGGCCATCCGTCCAACATTTTATATTTTCTAAGACATAATTTTTTTTGATTTTCTAAAACATAAAGTGTTTTGATTTTCTAAAACATAAATTGTTTAATTTTCTAAAACATAAATTGTTATGATTTTCTAAAACATAAATTGTTATGATTTTCTAAAACATAAATTGTTTTGATTTTCTAAAACATAAATTGTTATGATTTTCTAAAACATAAATTGTTATGATTTTCTAAAACATAAATTGTTTTGATTTTCTAAAACATAAATTGTTATGATTTTCTAAAACATAAATTGTTTTGATTTTCCCTTTTTTTTTTTAAATATGTCTACTTTCTGTTGGAAAAAAAATCATTTTCCTCAGTAAATAAAAAACAATACCTTTTTTTTTAATAAAGACGTATACATTGTATATATTTGCCATCATATATTATAATCTATAATCTGATAATTATCAGACAATTTATGTATGGATTGCAATCATTTAAATACATTGTTTGTTTAAATTTAAATATTTGCAGACATAGTGTGTATAGATGTATATATTTTCAGGAATAGCAAATATAATTCTAATGACTTTCAGATATTGTGTCAGACAAGAGTCTATATAGTTGTATAGATACGCAGACATTCACTGTTTATAACTTTATACACAGAAATAGGCGTAGCATTAGTATTATTACCCTATAATTATTTAAATACCTCCTATTATCGTCTATAGTCAGATAATTTTTCAATCTTTGGTACATTGGAATCTTTGAGTGAAATTAAACATTCAACAACCAGTATTACTGCGTTTATTCCAATATATATATATATATATATATATATATATATATATATATATATATATATGATATAATTTTTTCAGTTCTTTAGAGTTGGTTAATGTCCCACAATAGGTGAGTTGGATGATCTTACTAAACATTGAGTCGACTATTGTTAAGTTAGTACTTTTAAGCTACGATGAAACCTTATGAGATCATTGTTGTCATTGGTAACAAAACAACAACAAACAACCAAACAAACGAAACAACAACAAGTAAATTAAAACAAAAATGTGTCAATATATATTTATGGAATGAAAACAAACATAATGTTTGCTAATCCGTATGTCCACTCTTAGATCATTTTAAAAAATAAATATCGAAACAAATATCATGAAGGTGACAAGCTTTATTACAAATTAAAAACATAGAATCAAGAAATAAGCTAGCACGTTAAAAGTTAACAAGGCTACAATAACTTGAAAAATAATAATAACAAAATCAACAACATTGATTTGAAAAAAAACTTGTTTCTGTAAAAGTAGATTTCTTGTGCATCACTAGGTCTAAACTAAAAAATAGTTTATGGACAAAAAAAGACTTCGTTTTTCGCCATCAGATCTTGTAGTACCGGCATGTAAAAGTGGTCAGGTAAGCGTTCGTCGAGTCCCTCACCTTCACATCGAAATTCTGGCTGGTTGACCGCGGTATGAACTCGATCGTGACGCAGGTGAAACTCTCAGGGGCCAGCTGCAGGAAGCGGGTCTCGTACCGGATGCCGAGGTTGTAGCTCATGAAGTGACCGACGCATATGTTGACGGTGTTCCACTGCAGGTTCTTCACGAAGAAGGAGCAAGTGTTGGATCTTTTGGTGATGTACACTTCCACCTTGTTGACGTACAGTTTGATGGAAGGCTCCACTGAGGATACAGGAAGAGATGTTTTATTCTACAGAGAGCTGGATGTCAGTTTGCGTTCTTGGTACATAGATGCATAAAAAGTTGTTTTATATACAGAGAGCTTGATCATCGAGATGTAAGTTTGCGTTCTATCTATCTATCTATCTATCTATCTATCTATCTATCTATCTATCTATCTATCTATCTATCTATCTATCTATCTATCTATCTATCTATCTATCTATCTATCTATCTATCTATCTATCTATCTATCTATCTATCTATCTATCTATCTATCTATCTATCTATCTATCTATCTATCTATCTATCTATCTATCTATCTATCTATCTATCTATCTATCTATCTATCTATCTATCTATCTATCTATCTATCTATCTATCTATCTATCTATCTATCTATCTATCTATCTATCTATCTATCTATCTATCTATCTATCTATATCTATCTATCTATCTATCTATCTATCTATCTATCTATCTATATATATATATATATCACTTACAACATTTTACTCTTTTTGAAACTAATTGTAATGTTTGATTACATTGTAATTCAAAGACCAAATGTCAGTAAAGTATCACAACTATTCACAATATATATATATATATATATATATATATATATATATATATATATATATTACCAAATCATGTGATAGTCTTACATTTAATGTAAACAGAAATGAGCCGGTCAGTAAGTGTGAAGACGTGACGGTTAGTAGCAGTTTTCCTTCTGTGCCCACGCACATTGAATATTGGCCAATGGATTTCCCGCCAGTTCGCAAGCTGGCCGGCTAAAGTAGCAGTAACATATGAAGTCTCACCCATTAAAGCTACTTAACATCTTTGGGGGGGGGGGTCTCACTCATTGAATGCTATGCTATTACAATATCATGAAGTCTCACTCTAAAAGCTACTAAAACATCTAAAAATGTCTTACACTGAATCTGACAGTAGTACGCCACATCCTCCTCGCACTGGTCAAAAGCTCTGAAGTGCATCGTGCTGGGCAGCTGCCGGATGCTGAACGTGGCCACAGCCTGGACGCACCCCTCATGGGCAATGATGCTGAGGACGTGTTGGATGGTGACGTTCAGGGTCGGGTTGAGCATGTTTCTGACGCACAGCGAGAACTTGTTCAACTCCCCAGGCTGCACCAGCACTGAACAATTCCTAGACATCTCGAGAACGATGTCCAGCTTATTGTTGAACACCATATAGGCAACCGGCGATCCTGGCGTTGCGCGGAGTAAGCAAACAAAGAGATGACAATGTTAAACAAGCAATTAAGCCTGTTCCATTCTTGACACAGGACGTGTTAGCGCATTTTAGTACGTTTGTTATCTTTCAGTAAATATTTGTAAATTTTGGAAATGTTTATAAATTCAATTGTGTAATGCATATATCTGAAAAAAGATATTAAAAGGACAAGTCATGTTGAATAACTGTTACAAAAATAAATAATGATTACGCCCCTTTGATTAGCTTTTATATTTATATTTAAAATATAAGCAAAACGGTACATAACAATCTCTTATATTTTGGCCCTGAGAGGTCAAATCGCGAAATGGACTTTATACATGATATATACATCATGGGTCTAGGACTTATGGTTATTGAGATCTAGGGTGATGACAGACAGACATACAGACAGACAGACAGACAAAACGGGGACAATAGAGCATTTTTTTTCGAAAATGCTCTAAAAAATTGAAGCAGGATGCTACTTGTTTAAAGAGCGTGGATTTCATTAATGATGCCCTGCTTCACAAGACGGATTCGTTAAATCAGGGCCCGATTAAGGATTTTGTAGGCCCCTAGGCCCGATGCCTATAGTGACTAGGCCTTAATCGGGCCTTGCTTTAAATATAATACCGTTTCTTAGTTCAAGAGTCTTACGTCTGGGAAGGGAGGCATACATGAATTAAAGAAAAACAATCTTTTAAATCGATGTTTTTTTTTTTAATTTTAAATGTATTTTAATTTAAGATTTTAAGATAACCAATTTGTATAGATTGCAATAAGATTTCCGAAATATCTATAAACAACCCATTCCGATGTGTTTTATTTTTCGATAAATCTATGAGACGCACATTTCATAGGATATTTTAATAAAGGGAAGAAACTTAAGATTAGTTTTTTGTTTCATTTCTAATAATTGGTTTCGGTTCCTTACATTAGGCTAAAATCATCATAATCCAAAACCTCAAGCAAAACACAAACGTTTTTTTTTTGTTTGTATCTTTCCATCGGAAAGTAAAGGTTGAAAGGATTTTTTTTTTCAATCCTACAAACAGAGAATGAAACCAGACATAGTAAATAATCTCTTCAACTGTGACTTTGAAATGCATTGGGAGAAGCAGACACATAGAGAAACAATCAGACATCCAGGTTCCAGGAGAAACAATCAGACATCCAGGTTCCAGGAGAAACAATCATACACATTGAGTAACAATCAGACATCCTGGTTCCAGGAGAAAGAATCAGACATCCAGGTTCCATAAGAAACAATCATACACATTGAGTAACAATCAGACATCCAGAAGAAACAATCAGACATCCAGGATAAACCATCAGACACCCAGGATAAACAATCAGACATCTAGGATAAACAATCAGACATCCAGGATAAACAATCAGACATCCAGTATAAACAATCAGACATCCAGGATAAACAATCCAAACATCCAGGATAAACAATCCGACATCCAGGATAAACAATCAGACATCCAGGATAAACAATCAGACATCCAGGATAAACAATCGGACATGCAGGAGAAAATCAAACAAAAACATTCATACATACATGAAAAGAAAATAAATATTCACTCACCGAATATCTGAGGCAGCTGGAAGACGACATCTTTGTACATTCGGCACTGATGAGAGTACTCAAAGTTGATTCGAAGGAACTGCATGCTGTACTCTGGCTCCGGCCTAATGGTGAGCCTGAAGCGAGTGTTGGTAATGTTGGGCAGGTACACGGAATCGCAGAAGAAAAAGGTCTGGTCGAAATCTTTGCAGTTGCCGAGGGTGATGTTCTTACACATGATCTGAGGCCAGAGTAACAGTTTACCCGAGAACTAAACTAAGTCATGTATGATCATCGTGTTTGTGATCGCCAAATGAATCATAATACTCATATAGTACAATAAACACATAAAATGGATGGTCATTGTTCATTCATATTATGAAGTGTAATATATAATTGCTAAGCACTTTGATAGATCGTATAAAAGAGAGTATTAACATTAACCTGGGGGATTTGGGGGGGGGGTGAGTGATATGTTTACATCTGATTTTAAGCTGGAGGACACCCTTAAATTATTAAACTAGAAATCATTAAAGTCCATGTGTTTATAAAAGCAAGGTAAAGCTCCATAAAGCCCCTACGGGCTCATCGGGGCAGAGGAAGTGTAGAATTCATCTGTTTCAATAACCTAGACATGAAATAATAAGAGGTATACATATAGATTCTAAAATATAACTAATTAGTTGTTTTTTTTTTTTGTAGCGGAATTTCTGCCCATTAATGCAGATGAAATGTGAATGGAGTTACTGTAGAATGATATGAAATCTCTCAGATCCTGTAAACCACTTAAGTCAGGCGTAGACTAACAATGACTTTCAATGAACTTTCTCACCAAGAATCAAATCAGGAATCAAATCTCATTGTCGACAATCAAGTGCTGCTCTACACTGATCTACCATCCGTGTATAAGTGTAAATATCAGTTGGCGCCTTACAAGTATATGATCCTAGGGCCGCCAAAACATTATCCACGTTTTTTTTTTGTAAACCTATGGTTGCTATTACTTTTACGAGTGACACTAAGAATCCATTAACGTAAAAACAAAATTAAGCTAGACCAGTGAGTAAATTGTATAACTATAATTTAACTATAGAAGTTATAAAACCGTATTTCCCCCCAAAAAAAAGAGACGAACCTTATAATTTTTTTTTTCTGCGAAAGTCTTATTGTTGTTGTTTTTTTAATGACACCTTAATATTTAACTTTATTTATGATAAAGAATCTCACCAACATATGCACAAAAACATATAATCTAACGAGATTTGATTCAAATTATAACAATAAAATATTCACTAATGTGTTTATAAGGTCTTATAATATAAGTTATATAGCGAAAATCCTTTTAAAAAAATCAAGATAGTACATTTCTTTTTACAAAAACGGTATTTAAATATATATTTATATATATACAGGCTTGCGGAGCCGGAGCCGGGAGCCGCTACTTTTTGCTGGAGCCGGAGCCGAAAAAATCTGCTGGCTCCACGGCTCCCAAATGTTTTTTTTTTACAGAAGAATTTTTTTTAGCTTTAAAATTGCAAATTTGTGTGTTTGTTTGCCTTCTACAATTTGAAATGTTGTCATGTTTTACGAACGCCACAACAGTAACACGCACATCACCACAAGAACTCTTTAACGGGGAATCGTTTTGTGTTCGTTTTAAATCTTGTTTACCCTCCACATTTTTTTTTAATGGCATGTTATTTTGTTATATATAAAGTTAAAACAGTTTTATTTCATAGAATAATTGTATCAATCATTTAAAAATAAATTTTTACTACTACGACAAATAGAACGCGTCATTTCGTGTATTATTTGACCGCGAATTTGTAATAGACTAAAAACAAAATGTTAGCTTTCTGTATTTAATAATTTTATTATAAACAGAATATCTGAAATAGAGCAGATAAATTTATAAGGCTGTGGCTATTCGGACCCGGGTCCCAATAAAATCCGATTGTTATTCGGACCCGTGGCAATATGCACTAAGCTTAGCTATATTTAAACTTTATTAGACGGAACCCGAAAAAATAATAATACAGAGTCCGCTTAGTGAAACCCTAGACACTGAGTAACGATTAAATCATACAATTCAAACAATTATAAAAAAAATAAACAAAAAACAATAATAAAGTTTACGTATAGCTAAGCTGAGTGCATATTTGCCACGGGTCCGAATAACAATCAGACTTTATTGGGACGGGGTCCGAATAAAAATCGGAGTTTATTGGTACCCGGGTCCAGGCCCGTAGCCAGAGGGGGGCTAGGGGGCTCACCCCCCCCGTTCATGACCCGAGCCCCCCTCCCCGTGCATGATTTGAGCTTTTTGACAAAATTTTAATAATAACGGCTATAAAACATCAATCATTTTGTTCAATTTTCTTTTAGGGGCCCGGACTGAGCTGGCCAATCAACTTTTTAAAATATTAATATCAGACGGGGGCCCGTGTCACCCCTGCCCAGGGACCCGAAATTTCTGTCGGTGGGCCTGTTCGCAACCTTGTAATAGTTTTATATATTGATATCTTCTGAGGACAACTAGCAACTTAAATAAGTTAATAAAATAATATTGACTTCTGACTTCACTTAAAATGTATAATAAAATAATAAAGTACAAACTCCGTGATTTCTGAGTGATGTTATTTAATTTGCAAATTTACTTTTTAGCAGAATTAATTTTATTTTAAATTGAATAATTGTAACTGTTGTTATTAATAGATCTGTTCTTTGTTATCAATATTTTATAAGAAATATCACACAAATAGCTATGCTATATTTGTGATCTTTGTCGTTCTTCCTGGGGTGTACGTTAAACCAACAGTATAATAATATAAATCAGTTATCTATTATGTAACAATTGTGCAGCAGAACAAATGGTCAATATATTTATAACAGGAATCAGAATTGCTCAGCCTCAATAAATTTTTATCATTAAAACTCTTTACTATTTAAATTATTTTTAACAGAACTGCAACATGCCATGCATTATTTAAACGTAGTTAAAATTATATATTTCTAATTAATAGCTAAACAATCGGTACTAAAATGCACCATTCCAGATATGGAACTGCAAAAAATTTCTTGGGGAGGGTACTCACTGAGGTCCCCTCCCAAAACCCCTCCTCTCAGTTCGCAAGCTTTCGGCGCTTCGCACCTCCATCTTCGCCCCTTCCCCCGAACATTTCTTTTACCCCACCAGGGGCGGAATTAAGGGGAGGGGCTGGGGGGCATGTCCCCCCACCCGGTTAAATCAAGTTTAGGTAATACGTCATTAAATTATCGAAATATTTTTTGTTCAAAGACCAATTTTCAACAATGAAAACAGTTTCGCCTCCCCCCGGGGGTCAATGTTTTGCTCCCCCACCCCGTCAAAGTTGTCTAGATCCGCCGCTGTACCCCAGAATCAGTTCTTCTGCACCCCCTCACCTCCGCCGGAAAAAATTTATACGCCCCCCCCCCCCCAATGCAATAATCCTGGCTATAAATAATAAATATAAATACTGAAGTCTTTAAAATATTTTAAATAATGTATCATTTTACTATCGGCTAATTCGATCATTGAAATA
>JAGDYQ010000182.1:1084512-1133571 GCA_021962125.1 Bulinus truncatus | reverse complement strand
TATACTTCGTTCAGTTACGTATTGCTAATTAGATCAGTCTGATTCACTGGATTGCCTATGACACGTCATATGTTATTCTTGTAAGTTCACAACTCAATATGGAGAGTAGTGCTATTTTTAAATATTTATAACACAAAAATGAAGTATATATAAATTGTTGTTGTTTATTTATTTGTAACATTTAATATAAATTCTTTGTAAATCTAGGCCAAATCTTAGGAGAGGTTAAATAGGTGGATGACTACCTTTTCAGTTTATTATTTTCATACGGGACTTTCAATATTGCTTTGTTTAGAAGCTCAATGCCTAGGGCTAATGTACTTTTGCCGAATTTAAATGCTTTAACCAGGGGCTCCAAATGCGCGAGCAACAAAAGCACTAAGAACGGTTCTAATAATATGTGTATCTACCATCTGTCTTCATGTATCATCTTTATCATCCAACATCTCCATCTATCCAACCTTCCCTCCTATATAATCTTTCTGTCTGTATCCATATATCTATCTTCCTCCATCTAATATTGATATCTGTATGTCTTCTATATCAAATGTTAACATCTTCTATCTATCTATCTTATATTCTATATCTATCTGTATGTTCTATCATCAATACCTTGTTTATACTTGCCCACTGTAAACTAGACTACGTCCATCGAAAACTCGAGCACAGATAAATCTGGGCTGCGAAAAAGACATATCAAAGGTTAAAGCATTTTTGTATTGCAATTTTCTTACCACGGACCCTCTTATCCGATCACATGACCTAAGACTACCTATCTATTTTTATCATTTGGTGATTATGACATCATCATTTAGTATTAAACTTTCACCCATATCTTGTATAGTAACTATCTATTATCCACCTGCTGACTTGCTATCACATTATCTGTTTTAGTAAGTAACATCATTATCCATGCAACTATGATAACTATCTGGATGATTTCTCTATCGGTCTATGTGGATAGCGGGTGGCGGCGTTAGCAGCGAGGCCGTATCTTCCATTTTGAAGATCGAGTACCGATGTGGTTGCTGTAATCCAAGTCACCAACACCCTTCCCGTAGACCTCCGCTGGCTATTACCATGTAGAAGAAGGTGCTCCAAAAAGCAACGGTATTAACATTAGCAACAACAAACCGTCCTGGTGGTTTACATTATAAAATTAATATTGCTGTGTACGTGGTGCTTATCAGGCCGTTGGTTTAACGTCAATACTTTCGATGTGTGAGCTTTCAGACTCATAGGACAACACGCCCGCTAATACACCTTTAACTTAAAACAACTCAAATATCCAAATCAGGAAACAGGCTGGCTTAATTGCTACATAATAATGATCTTCTTTAATATCAAAATGCCATTCAAAATACTAATTTAACAATAAGATATTGATGACATCTATCGAATCATTTCCATATGGTTAATACCGATGCATGCGTAAATCTGTTTTAATAACATCACCTTGGGATATTCATTCCTGTTTACGGCTATTGCTAACTACGGCTGGTATGCCATAAAATATGCACAACAATACTTTACGGAAACTGCGGCACAAATTCGGTCATAATATCATACATTTCTGTCACCGTTACGCGAGCTACACCTCGTCTTCAATGCCGTTTGATGGCCGAATGATGCTAACCCTCAATCTTATGAGAGTCCTGGGTTCGATGTGATAAGATCGATTACCAAATTCAGTTTCAATCATTCTAAGTCCGAAAGCCAGCGATAGTTTACAGAAACTTAGGATTGGGAAGTTAACACACTAATCCTTCATAAGCAGGTGCAAAACAGATGAATTCCGCTTCATCTGCCCGATATTGTTCATTCAAAGAACTTTACTTTACAAATAGTGAAGTGGGCGTGATTTATAAACTTAAGTATTTGGCACTGACGCCTGTCGGACTTAGAATATATCTCAAATAATAAGGACTAATTTAAAGGTCAATCATTTCAACCTCTATCATTGATGTGTTTAATATCATTCATAATATTCATATTATCAGACTCGTTTATCCACGTTAATGAGTAACGGTCTATCAGAAAACATCTTTTACATCTTGTTGACTTTTTCTTCCTGCTCGTCTGTTCAGCTGGTCTGCTGTCAATGTTTGTCAAGCGTTTCATTAGCTGGCTGGCGTCTTTTTTCGACTCAGATCATCCATTTCTCTCCATGCTGGCTAACACATTGTATTTGTTGTTTAAACGCTCGCGTGCAACTCATTATTGCGTTATATATTGACCTTTTCGGGTTTTGACACAGACATCGCTTTTCAACAGTAATAATCATCGGGGAAAAGATATAGACATCTGATTGATTATGTAATATCATGTATCTGTCACCCCGATGGCGATGAACTAACAAGTGCCGGATGCATTTCAGTGATATTTGCGGCGACATAACAAATCTCCCGCTATGGCTTCAGCACATAAATCAAACCATTTAAATATTTGTTGTGATTCAATAAAATTATCTCTCGGACATATTTTTGATGCAATTGCTGCGCCTCAAAACATTAAGAGCTGCCCTATCTAAAAAAAGAGCGGAAATGGTTAAATTCATTCGGAAGACGCAAAATATTTTCAAGTGTTTTCAGTGAACCTATACAAGAAGAGTGACACCAAGTACTTGGATAAAGTTTTGCCAACACACAGTCGGTGAACTTATAACAAGGTTTTATCACAATAATTTTGCAACTTATATAATTCTCAAAACAGAGTGCTGGAAAACTATATCAGGTCTCTCAAAACAGAGTGCGCTGAACTTCATCAGATTCTCTCAAAACAGTGCGTGAAATAACAATTCTCATTCAGGTGTGAGAGCTATAGCGCATTCTCAAAACGGAGTACTTGAGAACTCAGCTAGTCACAAATGGTGTTAAACTAACTACAGGATCTATGGTGAAACTCTATTCTTTATTAGTGATAAGTCATCTGCTGATATTACACATATTGTCGACAAAACGCTTAAACTAAAAAACATCTTTTTAAGTAGATCTCTAAAAATATGAACGATCATGCTTGTTAAACATAATTACTTTTTAGTAAAGATTTGTAAATTCAATTAGCACCTTGCTGTATACGATGCTGAACTGATTTATTAAGATAAGCGATTTCAGATACTGCTCAGATCTACTTTACATGAAATAAAAAATGTTGAAAGAGATCGTTCAGTTTTTTGCATTTAAAGTCAGGTTAATATACACATTTTAAATTATGTGTAATTATTTCAATCATTTACGGATACATAATTTGGTCTTGTATTCGTTTTTTAAATCTATAATTGAAACTCTATTATTGATTACCTGACCTATGTGAGATAATGTCCCTGACTGTCGTTTCTGATCATTAAGACATTAGGTGTCTTAGTTCTCTTCTGGATGAATTAAATCTTGGTTCTATAAACCATATGGACTATCATTTCAAAGTGCCCTTCTTTATCTCTTACATAACGAACCAGTGTGCCTCTAAGCACCACAGGAAATCATGAGGTTAACATGCATACAAAGCGTCAACTCGATCATGGAGATATCGAACCAGTTTAACTGAGTCGACACAAGCGGTTAACCACACAACCAACTTTGTAAGTTAACAATTAATTACTATGACATTTTTTAGAGCTATTTTTTCATTAATTCTTACTAATCAGCTTATTATAAAACATCAGTTTGTAAAGACTGAATTAAGAACCCTGAAGGCGATACTATTTACTTTTTTCATATTATATGAAAACTATAAACGATACATGTTTAAACAAAAGCAACCATAATTTAAGTTAATGTTTATGTTATCTTGACGTTTCATATCGTTATTTGTCAATACACTAATTGAAATGAAAAAAAATTTAAAATGACCTTAACCTAATATTGTCAGGTTCTTTATGTTGTGAAGGTTTGATCACGAATCTAACTGTAGACGTTATATTGTATTTTATTTATTATAAAGTGAAATCAACAACAACACTGACTGTGATTCATATATTTAATATGGTTCAACTTTAAGGTTATATAAACGGTACTAAATATATCAATTTGAATAAAGACTATGATAAAGGCACATATCAAAGTTAAATAAAATACGTCTTACTAGTTTAAGACAAAAAGTAACTTATTATCTCAAGGCTTATCAATAACTTTATACGTATAACAACATACTAAAAATTCATATATGATCATAAAAATGTGATTAACACATTACTAATAAAATCGTTGGTGTATTTACAATTTCAAACTTCATCATTTACATGGTACGTATTAAAAAAGAATCTGCAAGTTATCATCTGCATACCAGGTTTACCCGCAGCAGGAACTCTTGATAAATCTCAAATGGAAAGGTATGATACTAATAAAAGTACTCTATCAATTAAGGATAACTGAAATTAAAAAATATGAAGAAACAAATGTGGCGCATTGTCACATTGGGGAGATTTAAAAGCGTTTTGTTAAATAGATGAATGTATATTCAAACATTTTTTTATTACAAATTTGTTACCAAATTTAAAAGTTCAGATGTCTCAGGATACAATTTTTATGTATATATTATATAATTACATTAATCAGTTCTTATTATATATAATGACTTTTGCGATTATTCTCCCTCAAGATTATATTTTTATATATAAATGAGATTCTCAAATGAAGGATCATCTCGGTTCGAAAGTATTACACTAAGCGTTCTCAAACTATTGCGACCTGCCCTCATGGTGCAAAGTATGATCGATGTTTGCCTCCCATATTCCCACATACAAAAGTGCCCATTTTCATGGATGTTCTTACCTTTCTAATGCGTCAATTATTTTATTGTGATTTTGTGATCAGTCTGTAAATAAATAAACAACTATTCATTCTTGAGCTTTTTATGATTGCTAGTTTATAGAGTCGCCATAGTCATGACTTCTTTGGACTTTAACCAGAAAAATAATTCTGAAATAAGTATTATTTCAAAAAAATTTAAACAGACGAAGTCAATTCAAAGTTGTTATTATTTAATTGTTTTAGATAACGCAGCTTAAAATGCATCTGTATGATTTTAGGAAAAAAATATTTATTTATTTTAATTAGCTTTCTTATTACCTGTTTATGTATTTGTAATTAAAAAAACGTTTAACATCAGTTTAAGTTTTTTTCATTTAATGTTTGTTTAAAATTGTTTTACGTTATCTACGTATATTATAGACATCAATGCATTTAATTGCTAAATTAATCCCTATTTTTCACGGGCCCACGTTACTAAATATTCAATTATAATTCTACCATTCATTATTTTAATTTCAATAATTAAATAATACATTATCATTAACAAGTTTGAAAGCTATCAGTGTATTAAATGAAGCAGTTTCAAATTTAGTCTAATGTTTAGAAAAGAAAAAAGAAATGAAAGTAAAATAATAAACTCTAAAATAAAAACGACGTCTGGTTATATTAGGTGTAATAGGGTGTAGAATTAATGAATATGGCGGGTTCTGTGCAGGTGTAATGGGATTGTAATGGGGATTACAGCGGATTGTGGGATTAATGGGTTGTGGAGATTGTAATGGGGTGTAATGGGGATTACCGTAGAGATTGTAGCGGGATTGAAGCTATGAGTTGAAATGAAGATTTAGCTAGGGTTTTAATGATTATGTGGATTATAATGGGGATTGCAATGGAAGATTGAGTTGAAATGGGGATTGAAATGAAGAATTAATGATGAATATGTATTAAAGATTACATCGATTAACTATCTTGTGAAAAACAATATTCATGAAACAAACTATTATTTAATTATATAAGATAATCGTCGAAAAAATATCACGAAGCCTTAATATAAATTCATGATTATAGCTTCACAATATCCGACAAAGAACCGGTTTTGCCACAAAGCCTTCATACTTTCAATAAACTCTGCTAAAAAATAATAAATTATTGTAAACTATCTACATTTTTGTCAATATAAATAAAAAACTTCAAAACAGCGCATTCTGGATATAGAATGTTGTGAATAATACAAATCACATGGGAAATGAAAAGAAAAGGCTCATTGGCGAAGTTAGTCCAAAAATATCAAATAATGATTGATATTAGTCGGTTAAAACTCATACTCTACATCGTTGTTTCCCCAACTGTGAGCATCCACATTATCTTTTTATTTACTGATTATAATATGATTAAAATAAGGAAGAAACTTTGCATTAATTGTTTTTATCCATTTTTTCCCCCTCAGTTCGGCTGTTTTCTGTTTACAAATGTTTTTTCAATCCGATAAATGCATAACCCCACCCTCCCCATACTGAATCATATCCCAGAATTATACGTATCACACTTTAGGCTGCACTCGTTAATTTGAGTCATTTAGCGTAAAGCAATATCAAAATTGATGGTTAACTTATTTATACCGCAAATAAAAAGTTTAATTAAAGAGAAATGATCTGATTTACGAAAAATACCAGTACGGGAATTGAAAAAAATCTGCAGAACGGAAAATTTCATGGTTTTCATACACATAGCTATATAGCTAAAAGCATTGATGAAACCAATATTTGATTCTGTTGTAAATAGAGCTGGGGATGATTTATAATTGTTATTATCATCCAATATGATAAAGGCCTATGGGCGAGTAATAAAATAGTTTCATTAAATTCTAAAAAATTAAGTGAATTTATTATAGCATACTAATAGATATTTTGAAAGAATAAAATTTTCATTGGACCTCTTCTCCATATTTTTTCGATTGAAAAGAATACTGACGGGAGTGTATCGATTACTGCGCCACTGTTGTAATGTGATCAATGTTGCACTCATGCCATTTCGTGTTTATAGTACGTGGTTAATTGCAGTTTCACAGGATACCACGAGAGGCAAGCATGACAATTGGTCTTTTTTGCCGATATGCGGCATAAACTTCTCATTATCGGCTGTCAAAAACGCATTTGTGTGTATATTCATTATTTGCGGTAATCTTCCGACTCAACGCCCTTTTTATATGGCGCCGTCAGTTCGTTGTCTTTCGCCTATTAACTGTACGTAAGTGACTCACCGATAAACGCCACACGCCACCAAGCCGTCAAGAGTCCATTGTGTTGTAACCCTCATTAGCTTTGTTGCGTAAATGAAACTCAAACCCGCGCTATATGAAGCCGTCCATGGGTCCGTTGTCTTTGTAACCTAATAAAGCTTGTGCGCTGAAAGTGACTCTACTGACTCTGAAACGCCCTCACATGATATAGGGCGCCAAATTGTTGTCTTTGTAACCATGCTTTGTTACGCCGAAAGTGACTTTCACCGACTCTAAACATACACACTTGCTACTAAAGCGCCGTCGCGATTGATTCATTTAACAACTTCTATTGGCTTTTATTACGTAAAAACTCACCGACTCAGAAGCACTCAAGATACAAAGGGGAGTGTCGGAGTCCGTTGTGTATTATCTGTACGCAAAATATTTAACTTCAGTTTAACGATTTCACTGATTAATGATTGATATCGTGACTCCTTTATTGCATTTCATAAAAGAACCAATAACTAATGTTTATCTGTTATTAGCTTTTACAGGTTTCCTCAACGGCGCCTCAATGATAGCGAGATCACTGCAAAGGACCAGCATATCATTAAGGATTCGTTTCATGGTTTTTTTCAGTTCGTGTTGATTGGGGTATCTTGATGAACATTTTCATTTAACTGTTTTGTCACATTTATCATTCTTCACTTCAGCGTTCTCACGATTTTTTCGGTCAGCATCCATCTTGATGTTTATCAGTTGATTGAATCAGCTTCAAACCCACAGATGTCAAAGCATGTTTCAGATCTGACTTAGTGGTTGTTTATCAATTTTCACGACGATTGGGACTACCTACATGGTTAATTCCAATTCTGAAAAAAAGAACTAAAAAAAAACATATTCATATGCAATAATAGCAAACAACCAACTAATAACTTTATAATTTTTTCTTATATTTTATTATTTATTTAATATATATTTAATGAAAAAAATAATATAGGATTATCATGCAGTTTTAATATTTCGCTCGTACTTTTTGTATTCCTTCAGTTATTTCAATCAAGCTTTAGTAAAAAAAAGTATGTTTATAGATCCGTCACACACTTTTATTTAAAAGCAAATACTCTATTTTAAAAATATTATGTCTATTTTTAACAATGATTTTTAAGTTTATTTTAGAAAAAAATACTTGTGTCTATTTTATATATATAATAACGTCGATCTGTCTGTCCGTCTGTCGTCTCACCTGAATACTCAACATTATAGTCCTGAATTCATGATATATATCATTTTGTGAACCTTTAAACACCAGAAAATAGCTTTTTTCATTTCGATCAATATCAAGAACGTAAAAGAGGCTGTAATTACGGTACACTATATAATTTGTAACAAAGGAGCGCCTATATCTCAAAAATAAGTCCCCTAGACCCATGATGTATCATTTTGTGGAATATTCAGTACATAAATAGGACCTCGAGGCCGGGCTTCAGGCTCCTAAGGGGCTTATTTGTGCTATACGCCTTATGCGTTCAATAACCAAATATTTGGTGCAAAAATACCAACATGTTCTCAAATTATCATCAATCAATAATAACATCTAAGTTCATCGAAAGTATCGAGCTATGCAACAGCGGAGTTTTCAATAACGATTAATGATTTATAATTTCGAATGTTTCTTGATTCTATTTCTAGTAACACAAAATCTTACAGTTAGTTTAAAGACAATGATTTTTTCGAAATATAAAACGTCTTTATAATATTTTTTACAGATATGCATTAAATTGAATTTATATTTGTTCAAAATGTACAATATTTACAAGCCTAAACGTACTGATACATAACAACACGAAAAAAGATAATTACTTGATCCTGTCCAGAATGTTAATATTGCATATTTTTATTATAACCGACATTGGTTTAGCAGCCCATAATTTATCAGTTACTGAGCTAACAAGTTTATAGCTTTGACCTAAAAAAATAAATGAAAAACTAAATTCAACGTTTGAACAAATGCATCTTAGGCAATACATATTGACTTGGGGAGCAACCTAATCTGTCATTAATTGCCGACTTTACACCAATTTAAAAATAATACATTTGTAAAAGAAAAAAATTAACGAGATAAATTCAGTGAAACATTTAAAAAGTTTTAAATTAAACTAAAATCGCTATTTTTATAGCTTACTTCCAACAAAATGTTCTCTTGGTAAACATTTCTGTTCGCTACAACATGTTTTTAGCAGCCACGATATACTTATTTAAAGAAGGATTGAATTGTTAAATTTATAAATTAATCTATTAACGACTTTTTATGCATCATCACTTGCTATAATGAAGAAGCGAAGATAATGTTGTTACTGTTCTTTGAAAGATTTTAATCGTGCTATGCTTCTATTACTAAGTGAAATTATAATGCAATCACCAAGGTCTTCAAGATTGTTCTTGTTCTCAACATTATAACAGTCATTGAATATACCAACCTTTTGGATCATTCAGTTCAACGGCGTAATAGTTGCCTTCGGAAAGCAACATTTCCTTGACATATAATAAGATATTCTACTTACAAAGGAAGCCTTAGCAAAGCAATAGTCGAAAAAAACATAGTCATTTAATTTCATTATATAGACAACTTTCGCATTACGTTTTCAACCAATACCACGTTCAATAATTTGAAAAGAAAAATATTCGTCGTCTGTTAAATAATCATAAGATTGTGATTTTCAAAATATAAGACCTATTGAAAATCACCAGATATATTTGTGTGTTATTGTATCTATTATGATCCATCTGTTTTGCAATAGTTCCAAACAGGTAAATAATATATACGCCCTCTACCAAACAAAGTATGATCATGAGCAATGAGAAAGTATTGTGGAAGAAATGAAATTATTGAAAATTAGATAATTAATAATAATAAAAAATAAAACGATTAAATCATTTTCTTTTTTTCTTATTTTTGGAAAATCTGCTTGATAAGTAATAATATTTAACATATTATCTCTATACTTATAAGACACATTTGTTGTCTGTCTGTCGCATCTGTTCCCTTATAACTCAAGATCCAGACAAACAAATAACATTTATTTTATACATAATTACATGGGGAAGGTTGCAAGACATTTTCGTTTTTCTTTATCGATGGTGATTTTTAATTGCTAAAATTTTGCTTTATTTTAGTACTTTACTATATTCAGACAATCCTCAACTTTCAATTAAAATTCTACTCTAAATATTTCCCTATGATCGAATAAATTTTACGCTGAGATTTCTTGTTGTGATGCAAAAGAATTGTTGATGTTCGTATATATTATTTGATTTATAAGGAAAGTTAAGAGGTGAAGAGGATTTTAGAAGAAGTGTGAAACCATAATAATAAGTATATATATATATATATATATATATATATATATATATATATATATATAAAGAGTATTTGTTCTAATATATATATATATTATAACTCAGATCAGATAATAAATAATGTGAAATTTATTACATTTATAATTACATAAGGTGATTAAGTAGTTCTGTTTCATATCGATGGGTGATTTAATTATTATTGATTTTTTTTTATTTTATTATTTTACTATATTAAAATGTAATCTCATTCTTTATAAATAAAATTCTCATGACATTAATTTCAGTATTAGAACTTAGACTTACTAGTGCTATATTGCCTTTATAATTAAAGAGTATTTAATATTTTTCATACTCGTTTGGGTTAGGGGAAGATAAAAGAATGAAGGATTTTAGAAGGATATAAATATAATAATAATTTATATATATATAGAAAGGAAGAGAGAGAGAGAGAGACAGAGACAGAGAGAGAGGGAGGAGGAGACAAAGAGAGAGAGAGAGGGGCGGGAGAAGAAAGAGGTAGGAGGGAGGGAGGAGGAGAGGAGGAGGATCAGGGGAGAGAAAGGAGAGAGGAGAGGGAGATGGGAGGCAGCAGAGGAGCAGGAGAGGAGAGGGTGGGAGGAGGCTGGATGAGGCAGGAGGAGAGGGCTAGGAGGGAGGAAGGGAAGGAGGAGAGAGAGGTGAGGCAGGGAGGAGGAAGGAGGAGAGGGGTTAGGGAGGGAGAGAGGGAGGGGGAAGGGAGAGAGGGAGAGTGAAATGGGAGGAAGAGATAAGAGGGGGCAGGAGGAGAGGGAAGGAGGAGGAGGACAGTAAGGGGGGAAGAAAGGAGAGGGGAGAGGAGATGGAGAGGTTGGAGAGAGATGGGAGAGGAGGAGGAAAGGGAGGGAGGAAAGGAAGGCGGAGGAGGGAGGGAGAGAGAGGAAGGGAGAGGGAGTAGGGGAGAAAACAAATTAACAAAACATATTTTAAATCTGGTAAACTGAACATAACTAGTATCTAAATAATGGAAAAATAAAAATCAAACAAAACAAAAAAAGTCTGAATAATTATATTTAAAAATACTCAACCTTTAAAGTGTAATTGTTTGAAATGTAATGAAATAACCTAAAAAGACAACTTTTCAATTTAATATTTATTTGCATTTACGCCTCTGCCATTATTAGGCAGAAGAATTTTAATTAACAGTTAATTTAACAAGAGGAAGGATGGACTGTTCAAATAACTTGATGTAGACAGATATGGCGTCCTTATTAATGGGCTGTTCAACAGTCCAATCATGCTATTTGACCAAGATTGCCAGTTCTCATTCTTAAAACTGCATTTTGGCTGTTGTCCCAATTCTAACCATGTCGGAGATGAGTAGACTAGTAGCGGAATCTGAAGATTTAATTGTTCATAATATTTAAATGGTAAAAACAGTTAAATTCAAGTGGAAACTGAAAAATGAATTTGTAAAACAGTAATAATATATCCCGCTCAAGATATTAAGCTGAATATATTACAAGTGCAGATGATAGTGAATATGTACAAATGAAGGCAGTGTGATATATCAAAGTGAAGATGGTATTTAGAATATCTTACGGTATAAGGTTTAAAGGTTATCTTGATGTAATATTAATGTTGGGATCTGTTCAGTTGCAGTCAGTTTGATCGATTGACGCATTACACTTCATGCAACATATACTCAAATCGATATAGACTCAATGTTGCTGATTCATTCAAACATTCTTACGAAGCATTAACACCAACGAGCATGTTGAATCATAAGGCGCATAAGATCAATATTCTTCTTCAAGGTTATATAAACCATTATAAGCCAACTTCTTCTAGGTTAATAATATATGTTGTAAAATAACTTAACTATATGAATATCACTGACCAGCTTCTACCGTCTTAATGGCGTAATAATTCTGATATAATAATTTTAAAAATAATACTCTCTAGTTGCTTAAAAATTGTGATTAACACATATGCACAAACTAAATCAATTGAATAGTTATTTAATCAACTTAACTCCTGTATCATAAACTCACCATCCAAGTATTTATTTGCTTTATAATGTCCATCATAAATATCATCAGTGCTAAATATCTTCTGTTAATATCATAACCTGTTCCAATAATAATCATTCGATATCAATATTATCAATATATTCAACAATAAATGATAATATTTAATAATATCCAATATATTATTAATAATGTGATATTCAATAATATCAGACATATTAATAATAAATAATAATATTAATAATAATATCAATAAATTAATATTATGATGACAATAACTTTCAACCATATTTAATAATAATAAATGATAATCAATATGCATCAAACTATTCAAACGTAATCAATGATATTAAGTATCAACCATATTAATAATAATCAATAATCAATCATTATATTAATATATTCGATGTGATGAAATCAATTTTGCCAATTGCAGATATCAATTCAACCAATAGGATGCAATTCATTAAATAAATAATAATATCATAAAAAAATTTTTTATATTATTACTAATATATTTATAATGTTTATTCACTCGCCCATCAGACATAATCATAAAATATAACAACTATCTACGCCGCTTACAATGCATAATTATTATATTGTTGTATTTCTGTACGTATAATTTAAATCAGTGTTTCAAAGAGCCTTTGGTGATTAATTAACATTTTAATTTTCAATTGCTATTATATTGATTTTGAGTTCATGGTCTTAAAGCAAAATATCAGTTATTGTGTATTATTTATTTGTTTACTTTTGAAATTGATGATGACATGGTCTATTAGAAACAATTTTGCTAAATATTTTGTTTGATGATAAATAAAACAACAGCCAGGCGTTCTCTTTCTATCTGCTGTTCTCTTTCAACATGTTAGTTTTAAGATATAATATGGGTTGTTGAATTATTCTCTCTATACATTAAAGAACTTCATAACAATAAAAATATGTTTTATTTAATCTATTTGGATCTAAGCATTTAAATATAATGATATATTATAATAATTTTAATTTTATCATTATATCAATACTCTTCTTGTTTATACTTATTTCTTTTTTGATTGATTATTGATGATTCATAACAGTAATTATTTATGTTTCTGCAACAACTACAAGATATTAAAGATCAAACTTGTATTTCTTAACAGGTGTTTCATTTCTGAATCTTACTAACGCAGCTTTCTTTATCTGTTGGTTTGTGCCATTCGACCTATAATTGTGTACGCCTAAAAAATCGATATTACTGTATCTTCTTTTATTTTTATCAGGAGATAATGTCAGATTATTTTGTTTAATTATTATGATCAGTGATTAGTTAATGTTTTAATATTGTTGTCCCGGTCTTTTTAATAAATATCACCTCTAATCATAATATCGACATGTAGTCATCACTTTATTATTGACATCAGTTTTGTAATCATTTTTATTATCAGCCAAAGGCATAACATTCCATTCATCTAAAAATTATCACGTTGTAATGCATTTTGATTTTCTTTCATCATTATTTACTAAACCACGAGTTAAGTCCAATATTGAAAATCTTTGCAGGCCATTTCATTTGCTGAGTCCATCATTTGCTAATGGCATATCATGTAATTAATTAAATAATATATAATCATAACAGTAATCTAATACCATTTTTCTTTTTACTATTTATCAGTTTATAAAATCAAATATAAATTATATTTAAGTAATTTATATTTACTCTCAACATCTATCTGTATAGGTTCATAATATTTGGCTTTAAATAGTTTGTCAAACCAATCAACTAATTTTATGTTTCAAATTTGTTGCTCTATGGTTTTATTGAGTCTTATAAATTAAAAATAAACATTAACATTTAATACTTTGATTTGTATCATTAATTTCAATGCATTAATTCCATTTTGTCAATCATCATCATTATTGATGCAAGATTTCTTTAAATCTCTATATCATCATTTCTATTTCATTGGATATGCAATAATTTTAGAGAAATTTTCAAATTGATAGTATTTTTATTGGATAAATCAAGTTTAATTAATATTTGATTTTAGTATCATTGTTATATTTAACTTTTTAAATAGATTGCAGACTTTCTAACATTAATTTTCATTTATTAACATCTATGTGTTTTTTTACTGATGTTGATGTATTTCTTTTATAAAATTTTAATAGTATTATCTTGATTGTTTTGATTAAGCCCTTTCTATGTTTAAATAGTTTTTCAAATTTTATTAATATTATTAGTTTTTATCATCTTATCATAGGTTTAATATACAGTCTTCTAATATTTTTAAGATCATATCAATATGACAGTTACTTTCTTTTATTATATTCAATGCTTTTGATAGTTTTACCTTTTTCTTTCTTTGATACTTATGATTCTTTAACTTTTCTTATCATAACGAATAACATATCATTATCTCTTCGCCATCAATGTTCTTAATGTTCTATTTGTATTCTTTAATTATTTGGACTTACTTTTTAGATTACTATAAGTTTGTTGTAACATAAGTTATGTTATATTTATTTTGTTTTCTATCCATATTAGTTTTTGATTTTTTCATCTTCTAAAATTTAAATATTGCGAAATCTTTAGGGACTTCGGTTTGTTAATGCTAATTCAGAAGAGTGAGAATCAGTGATTCATAGGAATCTCACAATATGCAAATAATCTGATGATAATCTATCAATTGTTTCGCGATTAATAATCATTTGTTTAACGCGTTTTAATAGTTTGATTATTTTCTACTACCAGTTTAAAGGTCTAACATTTATCACGGAAGTGATTTCTAACATTTCAGTAAAGGCTGAGTTATTTGGATGCATTGTATATTCAGGCAGAAATATCGGAAAACTGATCAGGTGATATGATTAACAATTTTCTGACATTCTCTCTGCAGTAATATTTGTAGAGATGACTCAATATCTTATGTAGTCTACAACTGTTAAAATAAACTTATGTCCCTCTGGGATTATTTAATTTAGTCTATAATATTCAATAACTACCTTTGTAAAATGGTTTATGATTTATGTCCATTTCTTGTGGGGGCTTTATGGTTAGATGGGTTTTGCGAGATTTAGTGCATATCTGACCGGGTTTATCATCTTTTAAATGTCTCTTTTTTCTAGGTTTGGCTGAAACAATGGTTTAATTCATATTTAGTGTTTTCATTTCTTCGACCGGAGTTTCATCATGTAACATTTGTATCAAATCTGATTCTGGAAATTAGTTGGGTATCATATTTATTATTGTCCATTTTCTTTAATTCTTACCATAACATATTCTATTTATGATGCGATTCTTTTGCCCATTCATTCTTATTAACGCATATCAAAACTTATTGTAGAGACCTATAACTTGTATTTTGTGTCTGATAGAACTATTTCATTTGGTAATGTTCAATATAATTTAAATGTATCCTGATTGTTTTTATGCTAGATTATCTTACATTTATTAAATTGACTCATTTCATCGCGATATTTTTATTCGATTTGTTATCATCTTTATGTTTTGCATTAATTCTCATAATATTCTTTATTTAACTGTTTATACTATTTGTCTATCTCGTTCTACAATAATGTTTGTTTCAACTTGTCATTTTATCCAATTATTGGTTCTCATCACGATTTTGTCCTTTTTTGTGTCCTAATATCAATTGAAATCATAGTGTCTCTGATTTTTCATTGGATCTATTAAATGCTTTTCACAATGTTATGTCGTTTAATATATGTCACTTTCATTCCATTCTAAGATTTCATTGGTCTTTACCTACAGTTTCGATATTTTTATTGATATTTACTTTCCACCTTTAGATAAGTTTATTACAGATGATTAAATCTTTTCATTTTATTTCTTTGCACATACCCCTAACCACTGTACTCGATAATTCACTTGATTATTGATTTGATGTTGATTATTTTACAAACAAGGCCTCGATTAATACCTGGCTTCTGTTGCAGTCCATGATTATATCAATTTCTCATATTGCTTTTACAGTTTATAATTTGACTACCCTGTTTGGCGATTTCGCTTCTTTATTTTTATATGGTAATCTACAAACTGGTATGATCAACTACAATACAAATGTGTCAGACACATGTTGATTTATCATTTGCATGAGGTAAAATATGAATGCCATTATTAACAACAGTGCATTTACAAATTATCTTATTGTTAGGTTCTGCCTCTATCATTATCCCCACATTGGACTGTTATTTAGTGATTCTTATACTCTATTATATGCAGTATCTACTAAGTTTCTTAACATTATTTCATAATACCATTCTTAGGTGAAATTATTATTCTTATATTACTGTACCCATGTATTTTATTATTAATTGTCTGCACTCTTTATTTTAAACAATAATGACCGATAACATTACCAAGATATATATATCATGAGCTTCTTATTTACCCATAGTTTATTTTGTCACAAGTATTTCAAGTGTTATCCTGCTGCGCCAACGCGGGTTATTCGTTTTCTATACATAATCAGATAATGTAGAAATGGAATCTTTTCAATTTTCTGTATATTAATTTCATGTGGATAGTAACTTTTCAAGTTTCAAATTTAAAATTTTGTCACCAAGTAACTCTACAATGGTAGGAATCAGATGAATCATATTTTATACCTTTGTCTAAATTCTTTAAATACAATTCATTACGACACCAAGCTGTAGGATTGTTCATTTCAGACATAGGAATTTATCAAGATAATTTTAATATTCTCCAGTTTTGTTGTAATGTTTTAAGGATGGTGTTTAGTTCACTATCTTGTTTTGTTCAGGATCTATTATATTATATGAACAATAAGATCATCAATGAATGCTCCCAATGGTCTTTGATCCACTCATTTCAGGTGTTTTCATCGATAATAGCATCCCTTAGCCAAAATATGTATTGTTTTATCCTTTATTGTATTATTTAACTTTTAGTTTTATCATTTTATGATTTAATTCATTGTTCTTGTGTTCCATTTTCATTCTATTTTTTCTTGCTTCTCTAATCTAGTCTTTCTTTCTTATTTACCAATCACATAGGTTCTATGTTTTCTACTATCTTTATCTAACCTCTTTTCTCAAATCTATTATTCTCTCTATCACTCTCAATTCTTTTCATGGAATACAAAGTTTCTCCTATTAAACCATTTTCACCTCTCTCTATATGCTTCCCATGATATTCTTCTATATTTTTAACATCCATTTTTGTTTTTAAACTTTAATGATCGTTAACAATTTCAGTTAATAATTTCATAATATTGGAGAAAAAAATTTCACTGGCGCACTAATATATTCCATTATTTTCTTTAAATATCATATATCAATCAATGTTTACATAATAAATGACTATATTATGTATGATTAGGTTAAGTGTTAAAACAATAAATAAATGAAATATTTTATGAAAATGTATATATTTCTCATTTCACACACAAATAAACATGAATCCAGCTTCTAACAGATGATGATAGTAATAAAATCTAATAACACAGCAAAGCAGACGTACACTAGGCTGATTAAAATTAATTACGGCGAAACTGACAATAGGACAATAAATATGGCACGCCAAGCATTAAACATTTAAAGCGTTAGGTGTATTTCGGTGGATCAAATGTTATTGAATAGTACTAACAATGATGCGGTGCCCAATGGTCAGGTGAATACTACCACTAATAGACCTGATTAATAATTTATCAACGGGTCTTCCATCACTCCTCAGTTTTATAACAGATAAACAGTGTGGACACTGAGATATTAACTATATGGGAAAAATAAAATAATAAAGTCTTTACCAATTTGATTGTTCTTCTGTTTGTATCAATTTACGTGCACCGGACATCTTGATCATAAGTACTTATCTGATTTCGAATGGGATAAGATGAAAGTGTCAGCCTTGGCGTGATCCTATGCCGTGGGAAATTTTCAATAAAATAATAAAATCATTCAGATAAGGCTGAATAATTTAGAACCCAATGGATGTAAATTATTTATCGCGTTGATGTTTGAGACTTTAGGTCTCAGATCTGCTGATGAGATAAGGCGAATCTCGATTATTTTCTTGTGTTGTTTTTGGTTCTATGTACTGGTTCTCATCATTTAAATTTCGACATGGTTTACTGGTCTGGATAACTGGACTGCTCATGGGTCTGGTTCGCTGGTCTGGATCAATGGACTGCTCTGGGGACTTGAATGTCTGAATCACTGGACTACTCTGCGCTGGGTTCTCCATGCTGGCCTTTCATTGGTTTATAAGGTTATCTTGGTCCATCTTAATAAGTTGACTGCGTTGCGATCGAATTTGATCTTAGAGGCGTTACTGTGGTAGCGTGTCTCTGCATTCCACACATTTACTAAGTCATTTTCAGACTTTCAGTAACGCAAATTATTTGGTACGTATTTGAAGACATTAACGCAACAAGAACGCTGATCTAAAGGCACATAAGATCAAATAATATATATGAGTTGTAAACGAATATAACTTCTTTCTAAAGTTTTAAATAATAATGATCTTGTATGTCAAAGCTGAAAGCAACGTTATCACTAGGCTTGTTTCATGAAATCTTAAATGACAAACTGAAAAAACTACAGTCACTAACGATTTGATAATATAGTTTATAAAAAGTGTGATTAACACATATAAATAAATCAATTAATGGATGACATTAATCAGCATATCTAACTCTATTTGATGAAGATGATAGACCACTAAAAGGTAGAAATATTATTAATACATCGAAAACTCAACAGTGAACCTGGCTAAATGATGTTCTTGAACGATTAATGAGGTATACAATTAGCACTCACCCGAATCAAAACGCTGTCAGCATCAACATGGTTGATTTATCATTCATTATTATACCAGTAAAACACATGAAAAACATAAATTATAGTTTCTCAAACTACATGCAACGTTGGCTGTCTGCGTTAAAGTCTTAATAATTTCAAAATATTATTACAGCAATGAATTTAATTTCAAGCAATCGCCTTTCCAATAACAAATTATATATGGATTCTGTAAATCTCAAGCATAAATTCAGTTTAAAATAATCAATTGTGTGTTTTGTGTTGATTCATTCTACATTTGTTCAATTCTTAAATAAATGGTTTTCAAATAAGTTCATAATTTAATCACTCATTTTCATTTAATTATTTCTTCAACAAAGTGTTTTATTCTTGATAATACAAGTTAACATGTTTTGTAATCCTTCTTTTGTTTTTATTTTCATTTAAATTGTTTGATTTTCAAGATAAATAGTACATTTCAAACATAAAGTGTTTAATTTTCTAAAACATAAATTGCTTTGATTTTCTACCCATTTTTAATGTCTACTTTCTGGAAAAAATCTTTCAATAAATAAAATAATAAACTTTTTTTAATAAAGACGTATACATTTACCGCATCATATATATGTCATCGATAATTATCAGACTTAATTTAATATGGATTTGATATTTAAATACTAACTGTTTATTTAAAATTAATGTTGAATATAGTGTGTAGATATATATTTTGAATAGCAAATATAATTCTTGACTGAATGCAACTAAATAAGATATAGTTATTATAGATACGCAATTATATAAATTTCAATTAGTGTAACTGTGTTAATACGAAATAGGCGTAGCATTAGTATTATTACTATAATTATTAAATATGTTTATCATTACGTCAAGATAATTTTTTTAATCTTTGTTTATTAGGAGGATCTTTGGGTAATTGTAGGTATTGCGTTTGTTCAATATATATATATATACATATATTTATATATATATGGATATTTATTTTTCAGTTCTTTAGGTTAGTTGTGTCCACATTGGGTGGTTGATCAAGATCTTACTAAACATTGGTCAAACTTCAATATAAAGTTATTTTTAACTAAATGAAACCAACAGGATCATTGTTGTCTGTTGGTAACAAACTATAACAACAATAAACCAAATAACGTTTCAACAACAAGTAATTCAAAAAGTAAAAATATTATCAATATATGGAGTGAAATACAACCAACATAATGTTTGCTAATCCGTATGTCCACTCTTGAGATCATTTTAAAAAAATAAATGTCAGAAGAACAAACATATCACGAAGGTGACAAGCTTTATTACAAATTAAAAACATAGATCTAGAAATAAGTAGCACGTTAAAAAGTTATACAAGGTTACAATAACTTGGAAAAATAATAACAAAATCATCAACATTGGATTGAAAAAAAACTTGTTTCTCTAAAAAAGTAGATTTACTTGCGAATCCACTAGGTCTAAACAATAATGCAATTTAAGTCTTTTCACGTTTCGGATAAAGGACGTTTTAGAGCATTTTCGTGCGGATGAAATCCGTATTTTTTTCGGGTTTGTATAGCCATACTGCTCCACGCGCATGAATTTCGATAAATTTAGAGAGGGAAGTAATCATGTTGAATAACTATCTACGAAAAATAAATAATTGACCATTACGCCCCGTTGATGAGCTTTTATTATTATATTTAAAATATAAGAAACTCTTATATTTTGGCTCTGAGAGGTTAGATTGCAAAATGGACATTTGATGTACACTTGGCAGGCCAAGACCTACAAAATGATATATACATCATGGGTCTAGGACTTATGGTTTTTGAGATATAGGCGCTCCATTGTTAATATAGCTTATATAGTAAAAAACGGTACTTTATAAGCCCCCTTTTACGGCCCCTAAGAGGATCAGATCTTGAAATGAGACTTTACGATACACATGTCGATAAGACCTACAAAGCGACAAATACATCATGGGTCTAAGACTTATGGTTGTTGAGATCTAGGGTGATGACAGACAGACAGACAAAACGGGGACAATAGAGCATTTTTTTTCGAAAATGCTCTAAAAATAGTTTATGGACAAAAAAAGACTTCGTTTTTCGCCATCAGATCTTGTAGTACCGGCAAGTAAAAGTGGTCAGGTAAGCGTTCGTTGAGTCCCTCACCTTCACATCGAAATTCTGGCTGGTTGACTTCGGTATGAACTCTATCGTGACGCAGGTGAAACTCTCAGGAGCCAGCTGCAGGAAGCGAGTCTCGTACCGGATGCCGAGGTTGTAGCTCATGAAGTGACCGACGCATATGTTGACGGTGTTCCACTGCAGGTTCTTCACGAAGAAGGAGTAAGGTGTTCGGATCTCTGGTGATGTACACTTACATATTGTTGACGTTACAGTTTGATGGAAGGCTCCACTGAGGATACAGGAAGAGATGTTTTATTCAACAGAGAGCTGGATGTCTGTGTTCTTGATAATTAGATGCATAAAAAGATGTTTTATATAGTTTGCGTTCTTTAAAAAAATGCATGAAAAGATGTTTACAAACAGACAACTAGATATCGGTTTGCCTTCTTGATAAATAAATGCATTAAATGATGTTATATATACAAAGAGCTAAATGCAAGGCTACGTTATTGATGAAATATGCATAAAAAGATTTTTAATTTACATATTGCTACAAGGCTCAACTGTGGTTACATAGACACAAAAATGTTTTATTTTTAATTAAACACAAGTCTGATTTATGTATATATATATATATATATATATATATATATATATATATATATATATATATATATATATATATATCGGATATTGGCCACACACTTCGGTCAAATTGCGAAATGGCCGACCTATTCGGGAACTGGCCGAACTTTGGGCTTTGGCCGTAAGATATACATTTTGATTCTTGCTATATCAAATCAAAAGTATACACAATTTATACATGAACAAAAATTTCGTTGACAATAGAACTCGACTGGAACACCGTTACTTTGAACACAGGCATTCAATACATGTTTGGTCATAAGAAAACGTCACACATTAAAGTAAAGTTTAATTTAATTTAGCTCATAAAAAAATCCATGTTCACCTTAAACTGCTATGCTTTATAAACATTTCTTAAATGGTTTAATGTAATTCTCACTCTGAAAGCTACTAAAACATCAAAAATGTCTTACACTGAATCTGACAGTAGTACACCACATCCTCTTCACATTGGTCAAAAGCTCTGAAGTACATCGTGCTGGGCAGCTGCCGGATGCTGAACGTGGCCACAGCCTGGACGCACCCCTCCTGGGCAATGATGCTGAGGACGTGCTGGATGGTGACGTTCAGGGTCGGGTTGAGCATGTTCCTGACGCACAGCGAGAACTTGTTCAACTCCCCAGGCTGCACCAGCACTGAACAATTCCTAGACATCTCGAGAACGATGTCCACCTTATTGTTGAACACCATATAGGCGAACGGCGAGCCTGGCGTTGCGCGGAGTAAGCAAACAAAGAAATGACAATGTTAAAAAAATTGAAGCAGGATGCTACTTGTTTAAAGAGCGTGGATTTCTTTAATTATGCCCTGCTTCACTAGACGGATTCTTTAAATCAGGGCCCGATTAAGGATTTTGTAGGCCCCTAGGCACAGTGCCTATAGTGACTAGGCCTTAATCGGGCCTTGCTTTAAATATAATACTGTGTCTTAGTTCAAGAGTCTTATGTCTGGGAAGGGAGGCATACATGAATTAAAAAAAAACAATCTTTTAAATCGATGTTGTTTTTTTTAATTTCAAATGTATTTTAATTATAGATTTTAAGATAAGCAATTTGTATAGATTGCAATATCTTTCGAAATATCTATAAACAACCCATTCCGATGTGTTTTCTTTTCCGATAAATGTATGTGACGCACATTTAATAGATATTTGAATAAATGGAAGAAACTTAAGATTAGTTTTTTGTTTCATTTCTAATAATTGGTTTCGGTTCCTTACATTAGGCTAAAATTATCATCATAATCCAAAACCTAAAGCAATACACAAACGTTTTTTTTTTTTCGTATGTATCTTTCCATCGGAAAGTAAAGGTTGAAAGGATTTCTTTTTCAATCCTACTAACAGAGAATGAAATCAGACATAGTAAATAATCTCTCCAAGTGTGACTTTGAAATGCATTGGGAGAAGTGGCACATGGAGAACAATCAGACATCCAGGTTCCAGGAGAAACAATCATACACATGGAGTAACAATCAGACATCGAGGTTCCAGGAGAAACAATCAGACATCAAGGTTCCAGGAGAAACAATCAGACATCCAGGATAAACCATCAGACATCCAGGATAAACAATCCGACATCCAGGATAAACAATCAGACATCCAGGATAAACAATCAGACATCCAGGATAAACAATCAGACATCCAGGATAAACAATCAGACATCTAGGATAAACGTTCAGACATCCGGGATAAATAATCAGACATCCAGGATAAACAATCGTACATGCAGGAGAAAATCAAAGAGAAACATTCATACATACATGAAAAGAAAATATTCACTCACCGAATATCTGAGGCAGCTGGAAGACCACATCTTTGTACATTCGGCACTGATGAGAGTACTCAAAGTTGATTCGAAGGAACTGCATGCTGTACTCTGGCTCTGGCCGAATGGTGAGCCTGAAACGAGTGTTGGTAATGTTGGGCAGGTACACGGAATCGCAGAAGAAAAATGTCTGGTCGAAATCTTTGCAGTTGCCGAGGGTGATGTTCTTACACATGATCTGATGTCAGAGTCAAAGGTTACCAGAGAACTAAACTAAGTCATGTATGAACATCGTGTTTGTGATAATGAATCGTAATACTCATTTAGTGCAATGAAAACATTTAAAAAATGCATGGTCATTTTTATTCATATTATGGAGTGTAATACATATATTACACTTCATAATCGCTAAGATCTTTGATTAATTGTATACAAGTGATTATTTACAGTTACCTGGAGGGGGTGGGCGGAGATTGAGGGGGGTAGGTTTACACTAGATTTTAAGTTCGAGCACACCGTTAAATTATTAATCTAACTAGAATTGATTAAAGTACATGCGCTTATACTTGTAAAGTAAAGTTCCATTAAGTTCATCGAGGCAGACGAAGTGTAGAATTTATGTTTCAATAACCTCGACATGTAAACCCCCAAACTCTTTTACTCCCCCAAGATACCCATTTAAAGCTGGATGGACTTGGGGAACTGAAACAATACCAAGGTATATCCCACTGAAATTCGAACTCAGGACTATCCGGTCGACAGTCGAGGGCTCTACACCACACGACCACCCTTCCCCCCATGAAATAATAAGAGGTATACATATAGATTCTAAAATATAATTATTCAGATGTTTTTTTTTGTTGTGGAATTTCTGCCCATCAATGCAGATGAAATGTGTATGGAGTTACTGTAAAATGAGATGAAATCTCTCAGATCCTGTAAACTACTTAAGTCAGGCGTAGACTAACATGACTTTCAATGAACTTTCTCACCAAGAATCAAATCAGGAATCAAATCTCATTGTCGACAGTCAAGTGCTCTACACTGAACTACCATCCGTGTATAAGTGTAAAAATCAGTTGGCGCCTTACAGGTATATTATCCTAGGGCCCAAAACATTATCCACGGTTTTTTTTTGTAAACCTATGGTTGCTATTACTTTTACGAGTGACACTAAGAATCCATTAACGTAAAAACAAAATTAAGCTAGACCAGTGAGTAAATTGTAAAACTATAATTTAACTATAGAAGTTATAAAACCGTATTTCCCCCAAAAAAAGAGACGAACCTTATAATTTTTTTTTCTGCGAAAGTCTTATTGTTGTTTTTTTTTAATGACACCTTAATATTTAACATTATTTATGATAAAGAATCTCACCAACATATGCACAAAAACATATAATCTAACGAGATTTAATTCAAATTATAACAATAAAATATTCACTAATGTGTTTATAAGGTCTTATAATATAAGTTATATAGCGAAAATCCTTTTAAAAAAAACAAGATAGTGCATTTCTTTTTACAAACACGGTATTTAAATATATATATATATATATATATATATATATAAATATATATATATATATATATATATATATATATATATATATATATATACACTAGTTGCAAGTACCCGGCTTTGCCCGGGTTTAAAAAAAAGTTTTTTGTTTACCTTTTGTTTTTTCTCCCTACCCCCTCTCTCCCTTCCTCTCCTCTCCCTCATCTCCCCTCTCTCCCTTCCTACCCCCTCTCTCCCCCTTTCTCTTTCCTTCCCTCCCTTTATCCCTCCCTCTCCTTCCCTCCCCTAATCTCTCCCATCTCCCTCTCTCCTTCCCTCCCCTTTCTCTCCCTCCCTACCCCCTCTCCCTCCCTCCTCCTTTCTCTATCCCTCTCCCGTCTCCCCTCTCTTCCTCTCTCTCCCTTCCCCCTCTCTCTTTATCTCTCTCTTCCTCCCTCTTTCTTTATCTCTCTCTTTCCCTCCCCCTCTATCTCCCTCCCTACTCCCCTTCCTTTCTCTTTCCTTCCCTCCCTTTCTCCCTCCCTCTCTGTCCAACCCTCCTCTCTCCCTCCCTCCTTCTCTCCCTCTCCCTGCCCCCTCCTTCCCTCTCCCTCCCTGCCCCCTCTCTCTTTCATCTCACTACCCCCTCCCTCTCTCTGTACAATTAAACGTCAAATTACGCTTCTTAAATAAACAGAAAACCTTATTTTAAACCTTTATTTTGCAGCATGAAAAAAAAACAATAACAATATTTTTTTTTTCCGTCCCTAACCCTTTCTTCTCCGTCCATTCAATTACACATTCACTTGGTGCGCGGATACAGGGAATTCACTGTGCATTGATACAATTTGAATGCAATAACATTTAAAGCAGCCGCAAAATACTAAAATAATTAATTACAATTAAATACCCATTGAGATAATAAATAATGTTAATAATGTCACAGAAACATTTTAATTAACGTATTTCGGTTTATTAAAGTGCACCTTTAATTTTAATCTTCCGAATACATAAAACGATAGGTAAATAGATATGACTATTGACTTCATCATGTTTACAATTGGAGTTTCCGGGAGTTACCCCTCTTTTAAAAATGTATCATAGGGAAATGACGTCACAGAGGAATTTTATCTATGGCGCCGTCGAGATTACTTTAATATAGTAAAATAATAAAATAATTAATTACAATTAAACTACCCATCGAGATGAAACGAAACATGTCCTATAATCTTTCCCATGTAATTATGTGTATGTGTAACAAATTTCACGTTATTTGGTTTTCTGGATCTTGAGTTATAAGGGAACAGACAGACAACAAATGTGTCTTATAAGTATATATATATATATATATATATATATATATATATATATATATATACATATATATATACTAGTTGAAAGTACCCGGCTTTGCCCGGGTTTAAAATAAGGTTTTCTGTTTACCTTCTGTTTCTCCCTACCCCCTCTCTCGCTTCATCTCTCTCTCCCTCCCTCCCCCTCTCTCCCTTTCCCTCCCTCCCTCCCTCTCCCTCCCTCTCTCCCATCTCCCTCTCTCCCCTCTCCCCCTCCTTCTCTCCCACCGTCACAATCCTCCCTCCCTCCTCCTTCCCTCTCTCCCCTCCCTGCCCCCTCTTTCTCTTTATCTCTTCCTCCCATTTCTTCCATCCTCTCCCTCTCTCCTTCCCTCCCCTCTCTCCCTCCCTAACCCCTCTCTCCCTCCTTTCTCCCTCCCTCCCCCTTTCCATCTCTCTCTCTCCCTCCCCCTCTCTCCCCTTCCTCCCTCCCTCATTTCCTCTCTATCCCTCCCTGCCCCCTCACTCTTTATCTCTCTCTCTCCCTCCCTCTCTCCCACCCTCTCTCTCCCTCCCCTTCCTTTCTCTCCCTCTCCCCTTGCTCCCTCTCCCATCTCCCTCCCTTTTCTCCCCCTGTCCATCCCCCTCCCTCCCTCTCTCCTCCTCCCTCCCTCCTACTCTCCTTTCTTCTCTCTCCCCCTGCCCCTCTCTCTCTCTTTCTCTCTCTCCCTCCCTCTCTCTCCCTCTCTCTCTCTCTTTCTATATATATATATATATATATATATATATATATATACTTATTATTATGGCTTCACACTTCTTCTAAAATCCTTCTTCATTCCTTTATCTTCCTCAAACTGTACAAATCAGAGAACATGAAAAAACATCAACAATTCTTTGCATCACAAAGGCACAATACAGCACCAGCGCGCAAGTTCTATTCGAACATCGGGAAATGACGTCACAGAGGAATTTGATTTATGGCGCCGTCGAGATTACTTTAATATAGTAAAATAATAAAATAAAAAAAAATTAATTACAATTAAACTACCCATCGAGATGAAACGAAACCTGTCCTATAACCTTCCCCATGTAATTATGTGTATGTGTAACACATTTCACATTATTTGGTTATCTGGATCTTGAATTATAAGGGAACAGACAGACAGACAGACAGACAGACAACAAATGCCTCTAATAAGTATAAGAAGATATATTGCGGCGGAAATAGATAGAAACAAGAGCGTTTTCAAACAGCTTTCACCACTGTTTACATTGTTCCAGGCATGGTTAGGGTTCTTGGCCGTGTGCAAGCATAGCCTCTGCCACCACTGCTGCAGTCGGGCTTGCGGCACGGGCTCTTCGTGGTTCTCGTTTTGTGTGGAGGAGTCGCACGTCACCGACTTGTAGATGATGACGGCCCCACGGTACATGATGTGGATGTTGGGCTTGCCCACGGTGCATTGGGAGTTTGTGGAGTTGATTCTCGACACCAAGATGGTCTGGGCGGCTGCGTCTTAATAGAAATGCAAACAACAAATAACAAAAAAAAAAAATAAGAAACATAAGAATACAGTGGTGGCTTTTATTGACTGCCGTATTTAAATAACGACTGGCTGTAGCAGGGGTGGACACATTTTTTTCAATCGCGGGCCGCATAGGGTTTGTCAATTTGAGCGGCGGACCGGATGCTAATTGATGGATGGTGTGTTGACATGAACCAACGGATGGATGGTGTGTCGACATGAACTAACGGATGGATGGTGTGTTGATATGAACTAATGGACGGATGGTGTGTCGACATGAACTAATGGATGGATGGTGTGTTGGCATGAACTAACGGATGGATGGTATTTTGACATGAACTAACGGATGTATGGTGTGTTGATATGAACAAACGGATGGATGGTGTGTTGATATGAACTAACGGACGGATGGTGTGTTGACATGAAATAATGGATTTATGGTGTGTTGACATGAACTAATGGAAATAAAATGCTAATGCTGTGCTGAAGCGAATGGCATGTCGAAAAAAAATACAGTAGTTTGGCCATGGCTAGGTTTGAGGTTTAAAAATGACTTGGATAACGACCCAGGATTACAAATTAAAGGATTAAGGAATTTATCGATAGTGATTTATCCAGCTACCTTAGTAAAGTTCTTCAAATACGATGGCCTGACACCATCACCAATGTCAGCCTTTTAGAACGAACCGGCCAAGCTTCAATAGAAGAGGAGATCAGGAAGATGAGGTGGGGATGGTTAGGCCACACTTTACGAAAGCCAGCAACTAACATCACTAGGAAAGCATTTAGTTGGAATCCTCAAGGAAAAAGAAAGAGAGGCCGGCCAAGATACACCTGGAGGCGAGAATTTAAAGCGGACATCACCAGGATGGGGTTCAGCTGGAAGCAGCTGGAGAGAATGGCTAAGGATAGAAGTCGCTGGAGATCTTTAGTTGGTGGCCCATACTCCGATAGGAGTGACGGGCAATGATGATGATGATGAGAAAGCGCCCCGATTAGAAAAGTAGGTTTCAGTTAAAGACAGTAATCCTTTGTCATAAATTCCATCACTTTTAAACATAATATACTATGACGAGTGTACCATTGCTCCAGTCTTTTATAAACTTGGTATTTTACTTTGCAACCCGTTAAACCAAGTCTTACTTTAGACATGACATTTCAGTGCTTCATTAATCAAGTCGTGTATAGACTATTTATTTTTTCGTGCTATGCAAGTCTATTAAAGACAAATTTATATCATGGTGTAAAAGCCAACATATTTGTATATACGCTGTTGTCAAAGGCTTTAAGGCCGTCCTTTATTGCAGTCACCCACTTATTAATTGAAAACAAGCAATTAAGCCTGTTCCATTCTGGACACAGGACGTGCTAGCGCATTTTCATGTTATGTATCAGTACGTTTGTTAGCTTTCAGTAAATATTTGTAAATTTTGGAAATGTTTATAAATTCAATTGTGTAATGCATATATCTGTAAAAATATTATTAAGTCGTTTCTTTATATTTGAAAAAAAATTATTTTCTCTTAAATCTAACTACAAGTGGTTTGTTGTTACTGAAATAGGACTCATAATTGAAAACATTCGAAATTGTAGTCATTTAATCGTCCGAAAACTCCGTCAATTGTTGCATAGCTCTGATACTTTCGATTAAACAGAAGACAAACTTACTATTTCATTTGATGAGTTTCTTAATAAATCTTGGTGAAACTACGTGATGCAGTACTTCGCACCAAATGAATGGGTTATTGAACGTATAAGGTGTAGAATGGGGCTATATATATATAATATATAAGCCCCTTAGGAGCCCTGAAGCCCGGCCCTCAGAGGTCCTATCGCGAAATGAGCTTTTGATGTACACTTGGCAGACCAAGACCTACAAAATGATATATACATCATGGGTCTAGAACTTATGGTTGCTGAGATATATGACGCTCCTTCGTTAATATAGCTTATATAGTAAAAAACGGTACTTTCTAAGCCCCCTTTTACAGCCCTCAGAGGTCAGATCGCAAAATGAACTTTTGCTGCACACATGGCAGGCCAAGACCTACAAAATGATATATACATCATGAGTCTAGGACTTATGGTTGTTGAGATCTAGGGTGATGACAGACAGACAGACAAAACGGGGACAATAAAAAAGATCAATATATGTATAATATAAAGGAAAAATAATGAATTGAGCTATTTATGTATGTATATATGCCAAGCCAGAAATTCCATTATTGAATAGGAAGCAATCGATATACATAAGGTTTTCATAGTTTTAATTATATTGATTCCAGTGTCTAAAAGGTTTAAAGCGTAACTTTTAGGATAGTTAAAAAATAGGAAACGAAAAACAATATTCACTATCTTAACAGTACTTTGAACCTTTGTGTATTTCATGTAACATCAGTAGACCAAGAATAAGACGAAACATTTTTAAACTAATTGTTTTTACTCTGACGACTTTATGAAACGACATTAGGAAAATGCACAAACAAGTTCTAGTTTATATTGGTTCAGCACTTATTAGCACTCTACATTTTGTCATGAAATCTAGAAATATGCACCACATACATGTATATCTATAGTACGCACCACGTATATGCAAACAATAATACTTCAATGTTGTATTTAATTTAAACATAGATTTATAAGAATCTTGCAAATACTAAAAAAAAACGAAAATCCCGATAAGACACACACAAATATCGTCAAAAACCTCATCAAAATCAACAGCACTGTTTTCATAAAATGAGAAATAAAATATGTAATTTTAGTTTGTTTCACTCAAAAAATAAACAGATAAAAAATTGAAAAGCAAGAGAGCAATTTAATAGCTGTACATTTACTTTTAGAATGTTAGCAATAGGAGCCTTTGTTCTAGCTGTTATGTTTGTGTTTCATATCCGATCAGGTAAGTAAGAGTTTATTTTGACTGAAATTGATTCATAAATTAACGTGGGCTTAATGTTACTTATGTATATACTTATAAAGGGACAGAGCACATAGATAAGTTAAACCAGTTCTTCATAGTTCTTCCGTTTTCCATTAAATTTTTTGTAGAAGGCAACAAATGATAACAAGATTTTCTTCAATTCTCTCCGCCCCCCCCCCAACCCCATGTCGATTTCCGTTGCCGACACTGCTGAGAAGTGGAGGAAACCGTGGATCATGAAGTTTTTGAGTGCCCCGGGCTGGCAGACCACAGGGATGGGCCAGTCGGGTAGCTTGCTGGCCATTGTCCATTATGAGATTTCCAAAATGTTGAGGGACACAGGGAGTTTGACCTCACGGGCTCTAAGAGGCAAAGTCTCAGCCCTAACTGAGAGAGTTCAGAGAGAGAGAGAGAGAGAGAGAGAGAGAGAGAGAGAGAGAGAGAGAGAGAGAGAGAGAGAGAAAGAGAAAGAGAAAGAGAGAGAGAGAGAGAGAGAGAGAGAGAGAGAGAGAGAGAGAGAGAGAGAGAGAGAGAGAGAAAGAGAAAGAGAGAAAGAGAGAGAAAGAGAGATAGATAGAAAGAGAGAGAGAGAATAAGAGAGAGAGAGAGAGAGAGAGAGAGAGAGAGAGAGAGAGAGAGAGTGTGTGGTGGGGGTGCCCAGGCACAAAGGGCATAAATGGGCACTTTTTTTCGAGTTCGCCAGTTGAATTATTGGGCATGCTTACAGTTACTTACCTGCAGGTAAACTAGAAAATATTGAGAGCTATTATAATAAACAGTTTGTTTATACTTGTTGATACTTTGTTTATACTTCTACAGTCGGGCAGATAGATAACTAGCGATACAGATCCAGTCTATTTATAATCAAAGTTTTGTCATAACATTTAGCCTCATTACCTCCAAAAGTTTAGAGTCTACTAAACGTTGAAAATAAATATGAAATTAAATATATATATATATATATATATATATATTGTTTATGAAACAGACGAAGCGGACAATTTGACTACAGTAGGAAGTGAAACAGGAACAGCTCAGTCTATTCTGTTGCCAGCTAATGAAATTGTAAACACGTCAACAGGTGATCATTGTTTTCACTGCTCTGTGTACATCTATCTAGGTCAATCTGTCTGTCTTGATTGAAGGTTCCGAGAGAGGTGTCCGCTACTCACAAACTAATGTCTATCTATCAATCAATCAATCAATCTATCTATCATTCTATCTATTTAAATCTATTTATCAAGCTATCAATCATTCTATCTAATCTATCTATCTATCTATCTATCTATCTATCTATCTATCTATCTATCTATCTATCTATAAATCAATCTACCTTTAAATCAATATATCAATCAATCAATCAATATATCATCTATCTATCTATCGATTGACCTATCTATAAATCAATCTACCTTTAAATCAATAAATCAACATATCTATCTATCTATCTCTCTATCTTTCTATCTAATCTCTATCTATCTGTCTATTTCCAGATGCCCCGGAAGACATTAACAGTGAAACAACCATGGCCACGAATGACATTCAACAAACTGGCCCATCCACAGTAGACACTGACGCAGACACGGTGCCCGCAACAACGGCCAATGATGTAACAACCGATGTACTGTCCATCACGGCGTCCACTGAGATGGACAAAGACGTGGTCACAGTTCAAGATGACACCGACCAAGGCACCATCACAGCGGCAGAAGCAGAGGTGGTCACGAAACCGCAGCCCCCTCCCACCAAGAAGGTAGACCCCAAAAAGACGACGCCCATGATAATAACAGCTAAGAAAACACCGAAGGTCACCCCGGCGACGAACGCACCGGAAATTCCAGATCAAGGTGATAATCCGTTATGTCCGTGAAGTAAAACAAAATATAATCAGTTGAAGACAGTGGCGTAGCACTCTACCGTTTTAGCACCCCACCCCCCCCCCAATTCGAAAAACCATATAAAAATTATATGTGCAATATACCATTTGGCGCACCTTTGTCAGTAGCACCCAGGGCATTTTGATCCCTTGCCCCCCCTCCACCCCCTCACTAAGCCATCGGTTGGTTGAAGATGAATATCTAACTTGTTATCTGGCGACTCGTCGAAATTGTTTACTATAGACATTTTGACCTTTAACCCTACACGTGACTTGAAGAAATTTTGTGTCCCTTTATTTAAAGCCTCATTAGTGGCTCTAAGAAAAAAAATAATGTAAAAGTAACAACATTCGCTATTGCTCCTGACTCATGTGGGGGTTACTAAATTCCCACCATATAAGTTTGGTGTATTTATTTATTTCAGTGGTTCTTAACTTTTTTTTTTTTGCTACCGCACCCCCAAACGGCGCTACAGTTTGTCCACCGCTACCCCTCACATGTAAGTTCTTCAAACAATTGGTTGTTTTAATCGAAAAAATGAAATATCCCAGCGTACCCCCTGCTTAAGCCCACCCATGGGCGTATTCATGGGGAGGCATAGGGGGCATTTTGAAAAAAAATGTCATATAAGAGGGGGGCATTTGCTCACCCCCCCCCTTACATTTAAAAAAAATGTCATAAAGTTGTTATTTGCCCCCCCCCCCCTGGAAAAATTCCTAGCGACGCCCATGAGCCCACCTGTATACCCCTGGGGTAGCCAATCACCGGTTGAGAACCGATGATTTATATTGGCAACTTCAGTGGTTTTAGGTTAGACAACTTTCACGAAATACGATTTACAGCATTTTTTATAGCCCTCCGACAGGAGATAATACGTTTCAGTCCCCATCATACTGTTATCGCCTGATATATTAAACAAGTGGTTAAAATGTGATTCCAAGTGGGTCTCCAACTAAAAAAATATCTGCTTAATCTAGAATGTATGTGTGTGTAATCAAACGTTCATTCATTTTTCTTTATTTACACATGGGCTGCAATAGGCCAACTTTTTTTTTAATAGCGGATCGCAAAGTCTGTGATTAACCTAAATATTTTTAACATTAGTACTAAATTCTTTATTGCGTATATAGTTGATGTAAAAAAAAAGTAAAGTTCCCTTATGCCCATAAGGGCTCATCGTGGCAGATGAAGTGTAGAATTCATCTAATTCAATAACCTCGGCATATGAAGGGATTGTGTGGTTAGCACAACGCCCAGCCGCCTTTACTCCCCCAACCTAAGGTCGGGTAACTTTTTAAAGCTGGTTGGACTTGGGGACTTACACCGGGACCTGAAAAAAATCCCAGTCGAGTGCTTTACATCACACGACCACCTGTCCTCCATATATATATATATATATATAGATCCCATAAAACCTGTGATAGAATGATGCCAAAAAGTGAACACGCTTTGTAGTGAGGATTGACTGTAGTTACAATATTTCATGCCTTTTTCAAGTGACAGAAATGAACAAGACAGATACAGATGAAGGTAGTGTGTTAGTGTTCGACAACCAGACCACACAAGGTGTGTAAACAGCACGACGCTAATTAAAGTGATCTTTTTTATCACGTGATTTCATAAGAAAATAAAAACACATTTTGTAAATCACTTTCTCTGTATTTAAACTTTAAAATGCACACAATATTTGATTTTATTTCGCATGTAAACTAGTTTTTTGAAACGAATATTGATCAGGGACGCAACCAGTATGTTGAAGCTGGTAGGGTCCAAAATATTAGGTAAGATGAAAATTGGTATGTCTGCCCCCCAACCAGTATGTTGAAGCAGGTAGGGTCCAAAATATTAGTAAGATGAAAATTGGTATGTCTGCCCCCCAACCAGTATGTTGAAGCAGGTAGGGTCCAAAATATTAGGTAAGATGAAAATTGGTATGTCTGCCCCCCAACCAGTATGTTGAAGCAGGTAGGGTCCAAAATATTAGGTAAGATGAAAATTGGTATGTCTGCCCCCCAACCAGTATGTTGAAGCAGGTAGGGTGCAAAATATTAGGTAAGATGAAAATTGTAATGTCTGCCCCCAAATTTTGGTAGGGTCGAATACCAGTGACTTGATTTTTGGTAGGTTCCGGACCCGCACGACCCGGTACATCGGTTGCGCCCATGATATTGATACACTGAAGTGATAAATTATCTGCAACTACAATAGCGATTCAATGACCAGGTGTGTGTGTAGTATTACTAATGTCTTCTGGGTTTATTTTCAGAAAAGGGTGACATTTTACTTTCTACGCAAGAAGCACCCGGTAAGGTGTTCCGACATGTATGTGCGTGTGTGTGTGTGTGTGTATTTGCTGGGCCGTTCGTAAGGATATGCAGACTACGCGGCTGCCTATGCCCTACTAATAATGAGGCGCCCCCCTTTAGAATTTGTTTTTTCCAGCCACAAAGAATGACGATCTAGAGACTTTTCAAGGGGGCCCTGGAAGAACACGTTTTCTCATTTGAGTCTGTCAGAGGTTGGGTAGGTGGAGGGGGCGGGGGGGTCGATTTTTAAAAGTCTCTGCTCGGGGCCCATTATTTCCAATCGACGACCTATACATCGTTTTTTTTTCCAAAGGGCCCTCATATCTCACTTCATCTATGGGCCCTCAAATGTCCCTTTATCTATGGGCCTGAAATTTACCTTTGCTTCGGCTCCCTAAAACATAAAATATCTACAATAAGAGCTAGGGTATTTATCATTAAAAAAAAACTATTTTTTTGAGTCAATAAAAACATCAGTTCAGATTGATGTTAACAGTATTAACAACAATGAGCATGTTTGTTTTACCGGCACTTTAGACTTCCAACTAGGGTTCGAAGTCGCGTAACGTTACGCGTAAGTTACCGTAAATTACGCGTAATTTAGGGTAACGTAATTTTGGAAAATTACGCGTAAATTACGGTAATTTAAAAAATGCATATTTGACGGCCATTTTAAATTGTTTCTGTCGCAATTTGTTGTGTTAACAGCGGTGATTAATTAATTTCAGTGATTAGGAGTACCATCTACATCCGGCCACAAGTATTCGTTTGGTAAAACAGCGTAAACCGCACAGTTTGTTTGTTTTAATCGTTTTAAAATAATAATATAACATAATAAAATAAATATTTTCAATAAGGAAGCTAAAGTCTGGTTAAAAATAAGACAAAATCATAAAAATTTTCTACACAATGCCGCCATGAGCTGTATGGCAAGCGGCCGCAAGCCAAACGGGGAGGTTAGGCCTATAAAAGGTTATAAAACCCAAAAATCCAAAAAATAAAATAATAATTTTTAAAAATTATCTATATATGTTCCAAATGTCATGAAACGTATAGAAAACATTTTACTGTGAATAGTGCTTCCGTCGATCGCGTCGGCCGTATTACGCTGCGTATTGCACTAGCGTCGATCGCGTGTGCCGTCTTTAGCTGAGTTCGGCAACCGCGGCGGCCGTATTTCGCGCCGCATTGCACCTGTCCCACGTCGACCGTATTAGACGGTATTACTCAGCCAAAGATGGCCGCCGCTGATGCGTGGACGACGGGCAAATTAGTATGACCGGTAAATTACAAGTAAAAACATTTGAAAACATTACTAAAAATAAACCTGCTAGCAATCAGTGAGCGTGAGCAACAAAAGGAACATACATTTTCAAGTAATTGGGCATTAATGACACGCTTAATTTTGGCGTAAATTACGCGCGCAAATATTACGCGTAATTTTCGAACCCTAACCAGCGTCGATCGCGTGTGCCGTCTTTTGCTGAGTTCGGCACCCGCGGCGGCCGTATTTCGAGGCGCATTGCACCCGTCCCGCGTCGACCGTATTAGACGGTATTACTCAGCCAAAGATGGCCGCCGCTGATGTAGTCAGTACACGACGAAATATGTGACCGATGCGGACGAAGGGCAAATTAGTATGACCGGTAAATTACAAGTACAAAACATTATTAAAAATACATCTACTAGCAATCAGTGAGCGTGAGCAACAAAAGGAATATGAATTTTCAAGTAATTGGGAATTAATGGTACGCGTAATTTAGGCGTAACTTACGCGTAACTTACGCGTAAATTACGCGTAATTTACGCGTAAATTACGCGCGCCAATCTTACGCGTAATTTTCGAACCCTACTTCCAACAAGCACGGCCCGTTTGTCCCTTTTTTTTTTAATCTGACCCGCGCTCCGAAATTGTTTTAGCTGACACTTAGATTTACAAATTAAGAGAGCCCATAGTGGCCCGCGATTAAAAAAAATCGCCCACCCCTAAATCTTGCTTTACCTGATTTTTATATTTTTAAGCCATCGCGTCTCTCTACTCCACAGAGTCCGTAACAGGAGACACAGGGCTGACGGAACCGAACGAGGTTGAGCCTCTACCACCTCAACCACCACGCCCACCACAGAAAGTGCCAGGTGGTGATAACTGTAGTACACTTTAGAACAGGGGAGACCATAACTTTAACGTTCAATTAGCTATGGTAGTCATAAATCTTTAGTGAATAGGATCTTATGGCCACAGTGATGCCTTTGTAATAACAATAATCTTACTCGAGCTATCTTTTAAATGTTCTTTGTGATGTAATTTCATTTCAGAATGCGCCAGACCATCAGTGTGGCCACTAGAGTCAGGTAACTGTCAGTCTTGTTAAATACGTTATTGTACCGATGGGTAACCTTTTGTTAGCTAGTAAGTAGTAGTAAGTAAAGTACCCTTAACCCTAGCGGGCCATCGGGGCAGATGAAGTGTATAATTCATCTGTTTCTATAACCTCGTCATAGGAAAGGATTGTGTGGTTAGCACAACGCCCAGCCACCTTTACTTCCCCAACTTAAAGTCAGGTACCCATTTAAAGCTGGGTGGACTTGTGGGACGACTTTGAAACACATTTCACCTGAAATAATTCCCATGATTCTCACCGAGGATCGAACCCTGGACTCTCAGGTTGACAGTCGAGTATCTACACCACTCGGCCATCAGTCCCACTAACTAGACTTTAATGACATTGAATGGACTCAATGTCCCAGTATTCCAACTCCAACTACTACACTGTCACCGCGATTATATAGTTAGTATAAGTATGATATGCAAATACTGTTGTTTAAACAGTTACTTTGAACAATTAGTGCGCAGTTAAAAGACATTACTGCATCAATGGAATAGAACTTAGATTTAAAAAACAAGCAATTAAGCCGGTTCCATTCTGGACACAGGACGTGTTAGCGCATTTTCGTGTTATATATCAGTACGTTTGTTAGCTTTCAGTAAATATTTGTAAATTTTGGAAATGTTTATAAATTCAATTGTGTAATGCATATATCTGTAAAAAAAAATTATAAAGACGTTTCTTTATATTTGAAAAAAAAATTATTGTCTCTTAAATCTAACTACAAGTGGTTTGTGGTTACTGAAATAGGACTCATAATTGAAAACATTCGAAATTATAGTCATTAAATCGTCCGAAAACTCCGTCAATTGTTGCATAGCTCAGATACTTTCAATTAAACTCAGAACACAAGCTTACTATTTCATTTGATGAGTTTCTTAATAAATCTTGGTGAAACTACGTGCTGCAGTATTTCGCACCAAATGAATGGGCTATTGAACGTACAAGGTGTATATATAATATATAAGCCCCTTAGGAGCCCTTAAGCCCGGCCCTCAGAGGTCCTATCGCGAAATGAACTTTTGATGTACACATGGCAGGACAAGACCTACAAAATGATATATACATCATGGGTCTAGGACTTATAGTTGCTGAGATATAGCGCTCCTTTATTAATATAGCTTATATAGTATAAAACGGTACTAAGGCCCCTTTTACGGCCCTGAGAGGTCAGATCGCGAAATGGAAAAAAGTCATTTCTTGACAGGCCAAGATCTACAAAATGATATATACATCATGGGTCTAGGACTTATGGTTGTTGAGATCTAGGGTGTACACGGACGGACATTTTAGAAAATGCTCTAAAAATATCTCGTTCAAACTATTTCAGTACGCCTTACTTCACACATTCTTAATTTCATACTATCACACTTCACAATACATATTACTTCACACATTCTTAATCTAATACTATCACAGTCAAAGGCGTATCTTAATTCATATAAATTTAATATACACAAAGATACATTTAAACAAATCATTAAATTCAAATATATTGTCACTCGATTACAGAGAAAGACAGCGACGATTGTTCCGGAAAAGGTAAGTCTATTTCACATTTCTAGTCAATGATTTTGAATTGATTTCCTGTCAGTCACTGTGTACTTGTGTAGTAGTCATTATTCGTAGCTTCATTTCATAGATACTGTAGACAGGACCTTCTCTAGGGCAATAAACAGACAAATTGAACACCAGTCATGGGCCCTACATGTGCTGCAAATATGATGAATGGGCCCCAGAGTTTACATCATTTTCAGGGTTCGTTGTATTCATGGGGTTCGGCCCCAGAGTTTACATCATTTTCAGGGTTCGTTGTATTCATGGGGTTCGGCCCCAGAGTTTACATCATTTTCAGGGTTCGTTGTATTCATGGGGTTCGGCCCTAGAGTTTACATCATTTTCAGGGTTCGTTGTATTCATGGGGTTCGGCCCTAGAGTTTACATCATTTTCAGGGTTCGTTGTATTCATGGGGTTCGGCCCTAGAGCATAACTATGTTTTCCAAAGTGAGGCCAACGCTCTAATGGGGGGAAACGGGGCAATTAGACGGGAGGGGTGGGTCGAAAATAATCTCAACCTGAGGTTTGAAAAAAAAAAACGACCTTTGATATTTTTAATTTTACTTAGGATCCACATGCACTTTAGAAAGGCTATGGGGAATGTGGGGGAGGGGGGCGAAAAAGAGGTTGACAAACATAACACTGATGTCAGTGGCGTCACTAGGGGTGTGCGGGGGGGGTGCGGACCGCACCGGGTGACACCCTCACATGGGGTGTCACCAAAATGCAAAATATCTAGTTTTAGGCCTATATTCTTATTTTGTAATGTCTATGGGGGTGTCATGAGAGGGGTGACACCATGAGTTACCGCACCGGGTGACACCAACCCTAGTGACGCCACTGAATGATGTTAAGTATAGACAAATCATGGAAAACTAATACCTGTCTTTAGACGAGACACGGGCAAACTAATACAAGGCTAGCCGACTTTAAGCAGATGAGCGTTGTGCTAACCACACAATCCCTATATATACACAAATTAATACAAATGATAAATTCTCCACTATCGGCTATGGTGGGTAGGAAAGAAGGGCACCATGAAAACAGTCCCATTAGTGGTTTATAGGATCTAAGAGATTTCATCTCATCCTAACAGGGACATCACCCCACACTTCATCTTTCCCAAAGGGGCTTAAGGGAACTTTTCTTATATCTAAAATATAAGTATTGTTAGTTGACAATCGACTATGCGCCGTTAACCAAACCTTGTGTCGTTACAAAATAGCTTTTTTTTATTTCTAGAAACTTGTTTTGGTTTTTTTTAGCTAAAATAGTGTTTACTTGTTTGATTAAAAATAAATTCATATGTATAAAAAGCAATATCTGATGCAAATGCACAACAGGTGGAAAACAAAATCTATTGTAAAGTTGGCACAGGTGGCCAATAAAATTTGGGTATATATATATATATATATATATATATATATATATATACAAAACACACACATATATATATACACACACATATATATCACAGGTGGACAACGCTTTCTGCTTTTGTTGAACGGCGTAGAGCGAGACATTACGGAGTCGGCCTGCGTTGTTCCGGTGTACGCCAAGACGACGGACGTCAACCTGAAGCTGTGCGTCATCCAGTCCCGGGTGCAGTACAGCATCGAGCTGAGCGGCGACGACATGCACTACACGTTCGTGCCCAAGAGGGACTTTTGTGTGGCCTTCACCTTCTCGCTGAACGACATCAAGACAATGAAGTTTGTGAAGATCACCTACAACGAGATGGAGGACTGCTTGAGGACGATAGAGCGGCAATGTGTGCTGAACAGGATAGACTGGTAGTCTGAGGGACAGACTTTGCGTTCTGAATGGGATAGACTGGTAGTCTGAGGGACAGACACTGCGTTCTGAATGGGATATAGAAAAGACTTTTGTTTGGCGGACAGACAATGTGTGCTGAATATGATAGACTGGTAGATAGATCGACATACAAGGAATATTGAAATGTATAGACTTGTAAAGAGACAGGAAGATACTGTATGCTGAATAAGAAAGACTGTTAGCTAGGTGGACCAACAGTGTATACAACACGGGATAGTCATGTAATACGGCACACCAATTCTATATCTTGAACAGTTTAGACTATTTGTACTGTAGAACTAAACTGTGTACTGAACATAAGAGACTGGCAGTACGGTAGAACTACACTGTGTAGTGAACATAATAGAATGGGTATTTAACAGGTCTGGTTGGTCTATGAAACTGATGCAACCACTAGTAACAACATAATCATATGTTTTAACTGCTAAACTATCCTATATATAATGATATATTGAACGCATTATTATTCAAAGTAATATAATTAATTGAATTATCATTTTATACTTCACCCGTCATTTCATTGAACTGTCTTAGGGGCCGTCCATAAAGTACGTCACGCTATTTTTGACGATTTTTGACCCCCCCTCCCCCCTGTCACAAAGTGTCACAAATCTCGGGACCCCCCCCCCTAAAGTACGTCACACTTTCGAAATTTTTTTTTAATTAGCAACTAATTTAAAATTTAATCGAAAACTTAAATCGGACTTCACTATTAAACTGCCTTAAAATATAAATATTAAAGAACTATCATATTATTAAATGAGTTTAATAGTAGAATAACTAATTGTCAATGGTTGCATCAGTTATTCTTTGAAACAGTAACTCAATCAATTGAATTTGAAAAAAAAAATTGCAAAAATTAGATTGACAATTATATAATAAACATCATTTATCTGCTACCTATTCATTTACAATGGGTGAGGTGAACTTTGAGATAATCTTCCGATTATGCATTCTATTGACACAGGATAAGAAGTAGATTAGCGAAACTTGACCTCAACCAGTGATTAAATAATAAAAATGGAAACAAAACAATGTGACTAAAAAAGGACTAGATTGACAAATTATGTGAGCAGCTCTGGTGCTATATTGAATATGTTTATAGTGGGCCTGTGAATTATGTTTAATTAAAAAAATATTCACTAGACATCATCCATCCATGGTGAAGTGTTCATCCATAGTTAAGACTGACATAAATCTTTCCGCATCATCGTTTCCTGGAAGGAAAGTTGCAGACAGATCAACTTCATCCTCAACTAACCACTCAACATCCTCTGAATGTGCATTTTCCATTCTGCCAATAATTGCCATGAGTTCTCTGTGCCTTCTAGCAGCGATTCTCAAAGGACGAATGCGTTTTATCTGAGTTGATTCTGGAAAATTTGGGGTTGGCACATTCTCCTAGGGGACGGGTGGTCGAGTGGTGTAGAGTGCTCGACTGTCGACCGGAGGGTCCCGGGTTGGAATCTCAGTGAGAACCTTAGGACTTTTTCAGGTCCTGGTGAAAGTTCCCACGTCCACCCAGCTTTAAATGGGTACCTGACTTTATGTTGGGGGAGTAAAGGCGGCTGGGAATTGTGCAAACCACACAATCCCTTCATATGCCTAGGTTATATAAACAGATGAATTCTACACTTCATCTGCCCCGATGGCCCTTTAGGGCTAAGGAAACTTAGAACATGATGGTCAAACCATTCTTATCCTTCGACATCAGTCCTGCTGCATCCAATTCAGATTTTTCAGGGTTGATATATTCTGCAACTGTTGGAAATTGGTCAACAATCACATGCGACCAGATTTCAGCTAAAGTTTCACCTGTAAACTTGAAGTTTGTTCTTTCCAAATCCTCATTTATTGTTCTGCCCTGCGAATCAAAGTGAATTCCGTAATGTTCATTTGGCAATATGACACCAGACAGTTCGCTGCTAAATTGAGCCATTCAATGTTCCACGCGATTATAAGCACTTCTTCCTGGTGCACTGGTTGCAAGGAATAAGGCATCACTATTATTTTAACGAAAGGATGGATTGCAACTTCAATTACGGTAATTTTTTGTATTATAATACAAATTCCAAATTTCTTTATCAGTGATATAATTATGAAGCATACAACAAAGAAATAATAACACTTCCGTAAGGCTACTGATAAAACAAGGCTTTGCAACAGTTTATTAACGGTCCTAACTAGCATGAGGAATTGTGAACACATTGAAAAAATATGCATTTCATGCTATTTTGACATAAAACTAATTCAAGTGTTTCACAATTTTTTTTGAAAATTATTTTTAAAACTATTCAGTTTTACTAAAAAAAATAAAAAAAATAAATTAGAAATAAAATTAAAAATATAAAAAAAATGTGACGTCAAACTCGGCCTGACCCCCCCTCCCCCCTGTCACAAACTGTCACACGCCCTTGGAGCGTGACGTACTTTATGGACGGCCCCTTATTCTTGTATTAGAAGATTAATTTAATTCACCGTTCTAACATAATAAATTTATTTTGACGCTATTGCTGTATGTTTTCAATCAATTCTGTTTACAAATAAATAGTATACTTTTCCTCTTATAAAATGATTGTTTAAATATTGTATTTCTCTTCTTATAAAATGATTGTTTAAATATTATATTTCTCTTCTTATAAAATGATTGTTTAAATATTGTATTTCTCTTCTTATAAAATGATTGTTTAAATATTGTATTTCTCTTCTTATAAAATGATTGATTAAATGTTTTTAGTTTTCCTCTTATAAAATAATTGTTTGGTATTGAAATATTACAGAACGGTATAAATGATGCGATGTAAATGAGGTTACACTTGATATATGTAGAACTGATAGTAGCTCTAAACAGCCAGTACATAATTATCCTATTCTATGAAGCTTTTTTTTTTAAATCTATTTTGTGTATAGAAAAGTTGGTGTAAAAAGCGGACACGAAATTTATAAGTGTTTTTAGAGCATTTTCGAAAAAAAATGCTCTATTGTCCCCGTTTTGTCTGTCCGTCATCACCCTAGATCTCAACAACCATAAGCCCTAGACCCATGATGTATATATCATTTTGTAGGTCTTGGCCTGCCAAGAAATGACTTTTTCCATTTTGCGATAGGACCTCTGAGGGCCGGGCTTCAGGGCTCCTATGGGGCTTATATATTATATATATGGTCCCATTCTACACCTTGTACGTTCAATAACCCATTCATTTCGTGCGAAATACTGCAGCACGTAGTTTCACCAAGATTTATTAAGAAACCCATCAAAGAAATAGTAAGCTTGTGTTCTGAGTTTAATTGAAAGTATCAGAGCTATGCAACAATTGACGGAGTTTTCGGGCGATTAAATGACTATAATTTCGAATGTTTTCAATTATGAGTCCTATTTCAGTAACCACAAACCACTTGTAGTTAGATTTAAGAGAAAATAATTTTTTTTTTCAAATATGAAGAAACGTCTTTATAATATTTTTTTACAGATATATGCATTACACAATTGAATGTATAAACATTTCCAAAATTTACAAATATTTACTGAAAGCTAACAAACGTACTGATACATAACATGAAAATGCGCTAACACGTCCTGTGTCCAGAATGGAACAGGCTTAATCGCTTGTTTTATATTTACATAGTAAAAGGTCATGGGCTTTTAAAGAAATCATTGTTTCGAGTTTCTTACAAAAATCATTTAAAAAGTCATAGTTTGGGATGTCACTACTCTTTAAACTAACCTGCACAATCTTTAAACAAATGCAATATTCATAAAACAACACGCTTTACAACGCCAAGTTTATCAATGTATTCAAATTTAAAATAATGTTTCAAATATTTCAATTCGTTCTAATTCTAATAATGTCTAAGGGAGACTAAAAAAATCGTTTAACTTTAAATGATTGTATGGCCGATTATGCCCCCTGAGTCAAACACTTAAAGGATGATTCTTATCAGCTACGCTTCTTCAAGTATCACCAATGGAATAAAATATGAATGCTAATTAAGTTGAATTCTTCTTTCTTTATGTTATAATAAACAAGCAATTAAGCCTGTTCCATTCTGGACACAGGACGTGTTAGCGCATTTTCAGTACGTTTGTTATCTTTCAGTAAATATTTGTAAATTTTGGAAATGTTTATAAATTCAATTGTGTAATGCATATATCTGAAAAAAGATATTAAAAGGACAAGTAAGTCATGTTGAATAACTGTTACAAAAATAAATAATGATTACGCCCCTTTGATTAACTTTTATTATTTATATTTAAAATATAAGCAAAACGGTACATAACAATCTCTTATATTTTGGCCCTGAGAGGTCAAATCGCGAAATGGACTTTTGATGTACACTTAGCAGGCCAAGACCTACACAATGATATATACATGATGGGTCTAGGACTTATGGTTGCTGATATATAGGGCGATCCATTATTAATATAGCTTATATAGTAAAAAACAGCACTTTATAAGGCCCCTTTTTACGGCCCTGAGAGGTCAGATCGCGAAATGGAAAAAAAGTCATTTCTTGGAAGGCCAAGACCTACACAATGATATATACATCATGGGTCTAGGACTTATGGTTGCTGAGATATAGGGCGGTCCATTATTAATATAGCTTATATAGTAAAAAACGGTACTTTATAAGGCCCTTTTTACGGCCCTGAGAGGTCAGATTGCGAAATGGAAAAAAGTCATTTCTTGGCAGGCCAGGACCTGCAAAATGATATATACATCATGGGTCTAGGACTTACGATTGTTGAGATCTAGTGTGATGACAGACAGAGAGACAGACAGACAGACAGACAAAACGGGGACAATAGAGCATTTTTTTTTCGAAAATGCTCTAAAAAATATGCCACCTAACAATACAAGTCAAAAAGTTCAGGTGAAGTGACGAATTCATCTGTTTTTTTTTGTAACAACGTCATATCAATGGATTGTATTGATTGCTCTCTCTCTCTCTCTCTCTCTCTCTCTCTCTCTCTCTCTCTCTCTCTCTCTCTCTCTCTCTCTTTCTCTCTGAACTCTCTCAGTGATAACTGCAGGCTGAGACTTATAGTCTCTTAGAGCCAATGAGAACTCGCTGCGTCCGTCAAAAAAACTGGGAACCTTCATAAAGGCCAATGGCCAGCAAGCTACCCGACAGGTCTATCTGGTGGTCTGCCAGCCCGGGACACTCACATAGCACATGATTCACGGTGTCCTCCAGTTCCCCGCAGTATCGGCAAAAGGAATCGACATTGGATATCAGCTTCCTAAAGTCGTATCCAAAGGACAATGCCCAGTGCGAGACCGGGCAATTAGTGCCTGTTCGATCCTCCTTAGCCCCCCCCCCACCACGAGCCAGTTTTTGGACGGCCGATCCATCTGACTGCGGACATTTCTGCCCGTCACCCCACTGTCCCAACTCGGTAGTTCTCGAGTTGGCCCAACAACCCTGAATTTGACACACCCACGGGCTGCGATTGTGTTGATAGCTCAACGCCAAGAATCATTTACTTCTCCAGCTATAAAGACAGGTTCCCCATATAAAGCTGGCTTGGCTTTAGGTACGCTCAACTAATTCTTCACCCCGACCTGAAGAAATTCAATTCTCACCGAGGTGTCGAGCCCGAGGCTATGAAATCATCCTTCCATCTGTATCTCTAAGTCTGTATGCAAAGCTTAGCGTTTATGGTTGAGCAAAAGAATTTCATAGCTAAGTACGCAAACATGTTATGAACTAGACATCACAGCTAATGGATACCAAATATCAACAAATAGACGCAAATATTTGAAAATGATACATTTATTCTCCTGGGGAATAAGTAGCTCATACCCTGCTAGGGGTGATGGGGAATGATGAGATGATATGATAAATATATAAATATGTATGTAACATATGGAATTAAAACATTGTGTGACAGTCATAGACATTAAAAACGATACATACATACATATATTTTGATTGAATGGTCAATACCTGAGAAAAGAAGCATAATAAGTAATCGACTGTCTGTCAGACTACGTTGACATTTACGTAGTAATGCAAGTAAAAATATCAAACAGCCAGACATTTGAGATTGTATGTCCAACACAGATTGTACAAAAAACACATCTTTAGGGGCCGTTGAAACATATTATATGATAATGATTAGTACTGGAATGGGCCCCTTATGGCAATATGGGCTCCCTTTGGCAATATGGGCCATTGGTGGTCAGTTAGTTTTCTTATCCATAAGAACGCCTTTGACTAAATGCATTTATTCCATATATCAATTACCCAGTGACTTAATTCATACCATTCACATAGACAACTACTAGTTTATTTATACATGCATGCATTTCCTTGTTCACAATTAGTCTTATATTTACATGCATACTAAATTACTCTCACGGAAGACTATATCTAATGTATATATGTACCATCAACAGTAACGCACAATCATTTATAAACGGCCTTGTCTTAAAATGTTTGCGAAAGTTTAACGATAAATACTGCATAATATCTCTCGCATATGATCCATGTATGTATGCATCATAAACAGTAAGACACAATCATTTGTAAACTGTCTTGTCTTAAAAATATTTCAATAGTTTAATAATAAATGCAATATATCTCTCACAATGGTACACAAAATATCAGCAGCTAATAAATCGATCAATCAGCCATCGTTCAATTAATCAGTCATAGTCAATAAATGCACTTTTGATTCTAATATAACTTTAATTTAACTAAACTTTACTAGCCTATAATATATATAAAAGCGATTTGGGCTCTGCGTAATATCGAAAGTAAAGAATTATTAAAACAGTATTCCAGTTTAAAATACAATCATGAAAAAATCGGATCTGCCCGAAACCAAAAAATAATCTAGCCTACCGATCAAACCTAAGGGGATATAACTCTGTGCAAACGTTTTGCGGGGTACAGCTAGTAGATTTATAACATCCATTCAGTGCAGTAATTTCTACATATTATTTCTTGTGTTTGTGTAACATTTCTTTAGTTTTGATGGGATCAATCTGGACGTAGTTTCCTTCAACATTTTTGGCTTGTGGTGTCTTGGAGTCTTTGTTCTGAAAGTCTACTGTGACGTAGAGTAAGCCCTCGTCATTTCTGTAGCGACCAGGTAGCTATGGAAATAAGATGAACAGTAATTTATAATACGACTCATTTATAAAAATAGTCTTAAAACACTGAGTACATTTTAAAATTAGTGGCAAGTAAAGAGCTTCTAGCAATCTCTTTTTTATTTAAAAAATGGAAAATCAACAAGACAGCAGCATGACGACTTTCAGCTTAGTTTAAGGGAAGGAAGTCCAGATAAAAAAATCCTTATTTTCGCAGATGTCAGTATGGTATTCAACACACATATAGTACTGGAGATAGTAAGTTAAAATATAGTCAAAAAAATATTGAAATTAAGTGATTGCCATGGAAACGGCGGTCATATTGTTTTTTAGTATATTTTTCTAAACGCTATTTCTCCTAAAATACAACAGCTATCTAAATGAAATTGAGAATATACCGCAATAGATGTATGGGTAACAAAACTTATTGATGATTTTTTGATATCCTTAACGGCCTTTTTTAAATTAATTTTTTCCTAAGGGGTATTCGGCATCAGTCAAAATGTGATAAATTTACCAACAAAAAAATTCCTAAAAAAATGTATAGCCAATTCTAAAATTTCATCAAGAAGATTGGATTACACATGTATTTAGAACATGTGTGTCGAATTTCAAGAAAATCCCTTAAAAAATGTAGAAGAAATTAAGGATAAAGAAAAGAAAACTAACATTTAGAGAAAAATGAAAAAAACGTCAAGAAAGACACAAAAGTGAGCGGTGCGCGCGCCTTTGTCATGAGGCTAGGCTAGGCTACCTTGTGTTTTTTCTTGAAAAGTTAAAAAAAAATGTTTTGGTCAGTTTTGAATGTTTTTATAGTTTTTTTTTTGATTTTGCGTGTGTGTTAGTGTGTTTGTAATATTTTTTTTAGTAAAAAAAAAAACACTTAAAATTGGTAGTTACTTTTTACCAGTAAACTTGGCGTAAACTTACTCTTTTCAGCAAAATTGTAGACGATTTTCAAGTGCATTTTTATTGAAGAATTAAACCATTGCAAACTATAAAACTCATATACTTCGATTCAGAAATGGTAAAATTTCAATAATAAATCATAAACAAAAATCGACAATTTGACACCAAGGGGCTTAATCAATCTGGCGCTCCTGTCGTTAA